>WMED01003514.1:0-22052 GCA_019650415.1 Pipa parva
ATATATATATATATATATATATATATATATACATACATACACAGTATATATACAGTGCATTGTTTTACAAGTACATGACAGCTTTTGTAGCATTTCAGCTCCACCTCCTGCTGAGAAACCTGTTGCTCTGTGCATTGTCTACTTACAGAGCATGTGTGAAAACCAGCACTGAGTGTATGTCTCATTAATAGTCACAGTTTAATAGACCAAGTGACTTTTTCCAACCAGTCAAACACTGAGGGCCTCACTGATTAAAGGTTGAATAGATGCATAAAGCCCTGAATTCACATCTATTTGCCACCTCCCCATGTTCTCTTATTGAGCAAACTGCAAATACAACCAATTCGAGTGACTTTGCATGCGTGTGCACAGGTACTTCCACTATTTACTAAGCATAAAGAGTGTGACATAGTAGCAAATGCAACTAGGTGAAGTGCTCCGAATTCACCTGTTTGACTGGCAAATTAGAGAACTGATGGCTGTAAGGATAACTTGGGGTTGCAGGGAACTACAAAAGGTTTGGCGCTGACCCCACCCAAGTCTAAGAGATCCCCGGTCTTCACCCTTAACCTCCACAAGGGGTATGGCCTTTCCCAGTAGGGGATCCCCAGGTCGCAGCCCCCATTGAAGCCACTCACTGGTGGAGCTGAGGTGGTGGCAGAGGAGTGGGAGGGAACTACAGAGAGCAGGATCACCAAAGCCAGGTACATGGAGAAATAGACCAAAACTGGAGACAAGCAGACTGCAGCAGAAAACACACCAGGGAGAAAACAGGAATCACAAGGAGAAAACAGGAATCACAAGGAGAAACGAGAACGCAGCAGAATCTTCACAGAATAAACAGATCTGGATCAGGCAACAGGATTCAGGAAGTAAGAGCTATAAACAGGCGATGAGATAGCCAGCCTGCAGAGTATATGTAGGCAGAACCTAGTTTGGATTGGCTGGCATCAAGCTACCAGAAGGGAGTAAACAAGTCTTACAATTCAAAGCACCTGTGCAAGGCATGAAAACAGAATCTAGCAGGACTGAGATCAGGCACTAGAAAACCAGCAAATCATGAAACCTCAGGCAGCTCCATAGCAGGAATGTAAGATCACTGCCTGCGGATGGGACGTCCAGGGTTCAAATCCCAGGACCAAAGTGAGCGCTGTGTTACAATGGTGGTAATGTGCCGATATACAGTATACGCAGTGCTTTACAGAGACTTATTATTCACTTCAGTCCCTGCCCCATGGTTCTTGCAATCTATCTAGTCCCTATTCAGACAGACACAGATATATGTTTTTGGATTGTGGGAGGAAACTCTGCAGGTGCTGGGAGAACATACAAACTCCATGCAGATGAAGTCCAGGGTGAAATTGAACCCAGAACCCAGTGCTGCAAGGCTGCAGTGATAATCACTGAGCCCCCACATGTGGATCCAATATAGTGGCAGTGATATACTAACACCAGTATATACTATAGTAATATAGGCCAAAGGTACTGATTTGCTGCTTTATAATATAACCATTGAGGTTGGCAGACCTTGTCATTTCAGCAAATAAGTTATGGTTAGGTTACATACGTCCTTCCACAATTAAACTCACAAAATCCTGATGTCATGTGCTGTGCGCAGAGAACTCCAACCCCAGGACATGAAATCTTTCTGCACTGCACTCTTACCATGGGCTGCCGATCAGAAAACTGGCATTATTGTAAATTGCAGTAAAAGTTCAAAATGTATGAGAACATATTTTTCAAGAAAGCTGAATGGTAACTTTGGAATATTATTAACGTTTGTGTTCTTTTTCACTCTCAAAACTGTTGAGGTAAGATATTTGTTGTTAGCAAAGCATTTTGCCAATTATTCTGTAAAACGAAGCCAATGTGTTGTCTACTAATAACAACTTTTTTTTTTTTTTGTCATCAAGAAAACCAATCTGGCATAAAATTATAAAATCTGCTGCTAAATGATTTGTGAATTCAGCATTTAGCCTTTTTCCTAGTGAGAATGGACATTTAACACCATTTTAGTAATAGCACAAACCTTTTGAATCCACCATGTTCCAGAAACAACAAGCCAGATGTGAACTATAATCAAGGTGTCAGAACAAAGTCCAAAACATTAACAGACATATCCCCGAATACAGAACATTGCTATGTGCACTAAGGTCTTAGAAAGGAGTCCGGAACATCAACAGAATTCTCTCCAAACACAAGGTAACTAAGCCCTACTATGCACACCAAGGTCTCAGTAGAGAAATATTAGCATGCCCATTTCTACTGGCATATATCCTGAAGCAGACTACTGCACCATGAAGGAACTTTGCAGATTATGAGCCAGTGTACTACGGTAGTATTGTAAGCTGCTTCCCTTATTTTATTCTAAATTGTATATTGAAATCACACTCCTATTTCCATTGTAAGCTTATCAGAATAGGATCCTTTCCGATACTATAAATATTCTGATATCTTTGCATGCATGTAATTTTGCAGATCTTGATTGGACCTCCTTCATCTAAACCAGCTTTCTACTCCCTCAGCAATAGCAGACTATGCATTTTATTGACATGTGGGCTTTTTTGCAACTGATCACCTGCAATAACTTCCCATAAACATGGCTGTGAACTGCTTAAACAATGCTGTTTTAGTGGTTAAAGCTAAATACTTTCTGTGTCTGATTTTTTTTTTTTTTCTGCAAGTGGTACACAATTGGTACAAAAGTCATGGGGGCATGAAGATGTTTTGGCCATGTTGTTGCCACAAAGACCAGTTTGGAAACAATACTTTTAGTGGTAAAATATGTTTCAAGAAGAACTAAACTTTGGCTTAATCCCTTATTAAACCAATAGGTCTGAAATCTGTCTCACCATAAAGAAGCTATGAACTCCAGCACTGCATTGTTCCCTAACAGTACAAGGCATCCATTTTGCTATTTTAGACACGCCTCCTCTCTCTCTAAGGCATTCACACATTAGGGTCTGTGCTGATCATTATACCTTTTATGAACCTTCAAGAACTAGATGTTTTTGAGAATGAAGCCCACTCTCTGACATCCTGGTTTTTGTGAATTTCTACCTTCAAATACCAGAAGAATACTACAACCAGGGTCTGTGCATGCTGCACTGACCTTTTTTTCTACTAAATTACTAGTTAGCCGCTGCATTTTATAGCAGCCCTGGTAGTAATGTTGACGCATCCCCTCAATTAACAAATCCCTCAACTGAAGAAGCAAGGGGCGTAACTACCTGGGGGGGAAGAGCCAGCAGTCACAACAGGGACTCTAGGGGGCCCCACTGGGTACAAACAAATGTTATTCACATTAAAGGACAAACAAAAACTTCGCTATTACATGGTTAGCAAGTAATCCCACATGCAGGGACTAAAAATATCACGAAATGGAGGAAGCGGGATTAATAAAATTGTGATAATTGGAGGCATGGTTGATTGGGCAGGAAGGAGTAAGATGGACCACTTGCTTTTAGCTAGTTCATGGAGAGATTTCTTTGTTTTGTTTTTTTTTATCTAAATCTGTTGAAGTGAATAAGGTAGCAGTGAGACTGTGCTGAAGCACGCATTCTTGTACTGTGTTACTCACAAGAGCTGCGTATTATAAAAGTAAATACCAGTACAGTCCCTTTGGCTCAGTGTGTTTCATATTAGAGCTCCGGCACAGCTGTTTCATGTGATGCTTCAGCCTGCAAGGGGATGCAGGATTAAAGGGAGAGAGGTGCTTGAGTGAAATGCTACTTATCAAGTCAGTGAGCCCTTTGTAAATAAGAAATCAATGATTCAATGTGTATTATTCATCTCTCTGTTCTCTGGACTTCTAAACCACTGCTACCTTTAACCCATTTGCTGCCAGTAAGGACCTGTATCCCGTTACAGAGAGAACTGTTACTAGACTGAAAGGGATATTACGAAGAGATGGGTACTAATTACATTTCAAGAACCCCACCCCCACACTTTAATGCAGTAACCTGCTGGTAAACCCATGCCCCAACGATGTACAGGGGTACTGCTGGAGTGCAGCCACATTCTAACCTGTTTCTAACTGGACAACACTGCAAGCAGGGTTCCATCAGAAGTCAATGGAGGAAGTCAACAGGCTGTGGATGAACGCCAGCCAGGACTTTCCCTGAAAAGCAGTGGGGCTGGCAAAAGCACTTCTTGGGCCTTAGAAATCTGATAATAAAATGTAAGTTCACTGTAGGATTCTTTGTTCTCAACAATAAACTGAATCACTTTATATTCTGATTGTAAACTTTCTGTGCAGGGTGCTCACAACTTTGTAAAAATATTAAGGACACACCAAGGTAACCTTAGCGCTTCTCTGTGTGACAAGACACTCCTCCTGCATTTAAGTAAAGCATTTTACCTTCAGCAGGTTCATCTATATATATATTAAGAATTTGCAGCAACAGTGTAATATTAATAAGTAGCCAACGATACCCTCACTACCATCTGTTACATTGCCTGGGCTGAGAATACCACAGCGATAATACATTAGCTACTCTTAAACATTCTGATTTATCAACACGACCAAGGGGGTTATTGGCTAAAGTCCGAATTGTTGCAAAAAGGTGTGAATTCGCCAGCTAAAGACAGTTGCAACAGACTGCTACTGTCGCAGTTGCAACTTTATTATGGTAATATTGTCAGTCACAACTTTACTATTGGAGTATTGTCGCCGACTCGCCGTCGTGGATTTCCTATGGGATTATTTTTGTTTGAGAATTTGACAGTCAAATTCTCACTTTAGTCAATAACCCCCCTCAAATCAGTACTACAGAGGGAGACGAGGCTGCTGCTACCAGGCACATGTAAAGTAAGGAGAGTTCTTAGTAGACTCAACTTCCCCTTTAAACTTTCACGACTATAATATCCTCTTTACAATAAACTAAAAACATTTGTTTCTAATGCTTCCATTTGAAATAATGCCAGATTTCAGAATTCCATCCTTAGTTTTGCCAGATTATTTCTTTTTAAGATAGACACATATGAAAGCCACATGCTACAGTGTCATCAATCCAGGTACGCGCTACTGCATACATACTAGATTGTATTCCTCAGTTCATCGGGGGCTATTCACTAAAGTCTGAATTGTTGTGTATAGGTGTGAATTTGCCAGATAAAGACAGTCACAATAGGCTGCTACTGTCGCAGTCGCGTCTTCATAATGACAATATTGTCGCAGTTGCAACTTTATTATGGGAAAATAGTTGCAATCTTAACTTTAAAAAATTGTCGCGACTTTACAATGGGGAAATAATAGCGGATTTACTATGGGAATCCGCTGTTTGGGAATTCGACAGTCAAATTTGAACCTTAGTGAATAACCCCCATCATGTCCATTATGTCTTTATGCATACAGGCCACACAAATGACCATTAGTTTTTATAAATTACAGGGCTAATTAATATTCATGTTTACATTTAATTCCTTTGAACTTCCTTGAGTTATTTAACTATTTTGTTCTGTACATCCATGGTGAGGCATTTAAACTGTTACCTTGCTTGTAAGGTCAGCTACCCTAGCAACCAGGCAGTGGTTGGAATGCAGGAAGAGAGAAGACATGATTCTGCCATTAACAGACTTTATATATTTCAGCCTTAAATGACCAACTTCTTCATCAAGCAAAATATTTCAAATGACTATTTATAAATGTTAAATAGCACGGATTATTCATACAAATAATATAACATGTACATTAATGACTGGTGTCAGAAAAGGAACTATATATTGTACAAAAGGCTTTATCTCATTTACATTGTATAGCTGGCGAAAAAGCAACCTTAAACTCAAACCATTCTGCACAAGGTACCCATGAACCCTTTGTCATATAAAAGGTTAATCTCCTGTAGCACTGGTGACCCCATAGCACACCAGAATTAGAGCAGAGGAGGTTGCCATGCAAAGGGGAATAGGCCTTATGAGAATTCAGAGATGAAGAGCCCTAGTCAGTGGATATAACATACAGCTAATGGGAGCTGCTCCCCGTCTGTCAGCTGATATCAGTTCACAAGCTCTCTGGTGGAAGGGATTTCCTCCTGTACAAACCATAAGCCTTTTCCTGCTCTAATTGTGACTCGGGAGACCCAGCTTTTTAGTCAACACTAAGAGTAACCGAGGTATGCCAAAGGTCTGGCTCAAAGATCCCATCCTATTATGCAGATTGGAGGCATTCAGAAATGACACAGGTCATAGATCTCATAATACTTCTCCAGTAGTCAAAACGAGCTATAAAGACACTGTTCTTCTACTTTACATCATAAAACTACTGGTGTTTTTATGTAATTCTCAAATATGTGCTCTCTCTCCCTCTCCCTCTCTCTCTCTATATATATATATATATATGAATGTAGAAAGTATTAATTGGCTATTTACTGTACATATGGTGAGGATCTCTCCGACAGTTAGACTGTATCAAAGCAGACGGTGTATCAAGTAAGAAACTGCGCATAATGTTACATCAGTTTCTACTGAAAATAAGAGGACAGGTGTAAACTGGTAACTGTACCTCTGTAACAACTGGGGTCAGGCAGGCATTCAACCCATATCATAAGTTTCTGCTTGTACTTAATTAATTTATCATAATATTTTATTTCCCCTTTAACAAAAATCTTTCTACAATATTGTTATTATTTTTCTTCTTTTTCATATTCATGCTATTCAAGGGCCTCCACAGAAAGTAAGGGGGGGGGGGGGCAGCTACACACAAAATGACATCACTGTCACATGATGCATCAGGAGCAGTCCTAAACTCCCAATGCACCCTTTTGACCTTGCCCTATAATGCTAAATGGATTGCGGTAGCAGAAAATAAGGCAGGACAAAGTGTCGCATCTGGAGGCAAGGAATATTCCTGATGAGAAGTACATAGACTGAGAGGTTTCCAAGGGAGTGCCCCCCCACCCAATGCCCCCCCAATATGTCCATAGTGCTAGTATCTACATCATTACATAATGTGAAAGACTAGGAAAGACTGTAAATAGACAGAAGGTTAATGGAAGACAGGCAGAGTAAGAATGAAAAAGGTTCCTAATTGTAGACAATAAATAACCTGATTCCGCAAACATTAAATGAATATACAGTATATAGCGGAGTATTTGACCCATGGTAGATTTCATGCAGTAAACGTGGATGGTATAGGCAACTTTTTACAATATTCATGGATCCGCTTCCCCATATTTATACAGACGCATGGTTTGGGCTGTATGCGCGCCGGTGTTAGGTTGCCATAGCAATGTATTTTTCTTTATTTTAAAGCTAGACTAGCTGTGTAAGCCAACTGACAAGCTAATTCACAGTGGTTTATCATCCATAACATGGAGCTGGAATAAACTCACTGTCTATCACTTTAGTTGCCCCATAAGTTTCAGGCTAAATGATTCTTTATGATGGCCAGGGCTTTTCCTTTGAAAGGAGAACTACAGGGTAAAAACATCTCTTTCAGTGTTTTCAGTTTCCAGTATTTAGCCTAAAGCAATATGTTTTCCCATTACCTTCCAAGCAACAAAATAACCCTGCTGCTTCCTACTCCTTTGCAAAGTTACAATTGTTACACTCTAATCTGTGGAGCACAAGTTACTTTGTTTACAAACAAGTGCTGTGCTTTCCGCCTGTTACTATGAAAGCACACAAATGGTTTAAAAGGGACCTGTCAGCTCCACTTAACAGACATTTTTTTTTTAGAAAGCAAGGAGTTGTCTTAGTTGAATGCTAAAAGCATTCAGCCAAGACTGTAGTAAAAGAAGTAAACTCCCTGCAGTCAGGTAGGGCGGAGCTAAATGATGATTGACATTATAGCTCCTCCAATCAGATCCTTGCTAGATTGTAATATAAGGGATCTTATTGTAGGAACTTTAAAGTCAGTCATCCTTTTAGCCCCACCCAACCTGACTTGAGATTCAAGTCTGCATCGGAGCAGAAAATAAGAAGGGAGTTTACTTCTTTTACTACAGTCTTAGCTGTATGCTTTTAGCAACTCCCTGCTTCCTAAAAACAAGTCTGTTAAGCGGAGCTGACAGGTCCCCTTTAAGCCATATTAGTCCAATTGAATTAATTAAAAAGATAAGTACTGTAGTATTGTACCTGATGAAGAAGGAATGTCTCTCTGGGGGTTATTGACTAGAGTCCCAAATTGTCACGTAAAGATGTGAATTTGCCACTTCCTCCGTATTCAGCAAACTCTGTGATGTGGTGAATTCGCCGGTCATACATTACACAATAGACTCCCACTGACGCGGTAGCAAATTTACTATGGGAATCCGCTGTTTAGTCAGTGAGGAGTAGAGAATCAGGGCGTAGCCACCCGAAGTGAGGAGAATTCACTCAGACAGTTGAATTCTCACTTTAGTCAATAACCCCCTTTGTCCAAATAAAGTATCATATGATTCTACAGTACTCATCTTTCTAATTGTTACTATGATACAATGTATGTGCCAAAGTTGCAGCAGGACATCTACTGAAACATGCTTTGAGTGTTAGCCCCTGTAGCAATGTTAAAATAATAATAGCTTATTTATCAGAGTGAACTTTGCAATGTCAAATAAATCTGAAAAGGCTTATGTCAGTTCCCCCAATATTGAGTGCATTATTATACACAGGTGTACAAATAAGCAGTCAGTGTAATGTTAAGTACTGTGCAAGAGCTTGCCACATTGCAGAAAATAATAATCTTTTGCTGAATATGTGAACTGCCTAATAGTCACATAATCATATATATATATATATTAGGACAATTTGCACTCAAATATGTCCCTTACATGTGTGCAGAACAAGACAAAAATAATATTGATCAAATACGCATCAGGATGACCTCATAGTTACAGTATGTCTCATAACCAAAATATAAATTATCGCTAATATGTCTGGGAAATCTGGTACAGTGACTTGAATAAAAAGCAAGAGAAATTATATCAGCAGTAAAGTCCCACTTGTGTGTATATAAATCCATTAAAAAAATTTAAGGCTTAAAAAAATATATATTCAGATACATTTAAAAATATATTTCTATATTTCTTCTGTTCTTCACAGCTGCTGCAATTCTCTTCACATTCGCTATCTCTCAGTTTCGCCAAATACAGCAAGCGCAGCAGCAGATTTCTGATGTAACACTGCTACTGCGCTTCCTTTATTCAGTGAAAAAAATGACAGGAGGAGGATGTGAAGAGGATCCCGGTGCATGTCAAAAACAGAAGAAATCAGTAGAGTACAGAGAGAATGGGCGGCGCTGCAGCTTAACTCTCCCATCGATAAGTATCTCCCTCCTTCCCCTTGCATATAACACTTTGATGAATCGAGCCAGTGCCGGCTCTGCCATTAGGCAGAGTAGGCAAATGCTAGGGGCGCCTCCTGCCCAGGGGGGCGCCCCTAGCGCCGGGGAGGGGGCGTGGCGTCGCTGGTGGGTGGGCGCTGGGGAGGGGGCGGGGCGTCGCGGGTGGGTGGGTGGGCGCCAGGGGATGGGGGCGCCGGAAGAGGGGGTTGCGCGGGTGGGGGCGCCGGGGAGGGGGCGGGGCTTCGCGAGGGGCGTCGTCGGGGAGGGGGCGTGTCCGCCGGTCGAGGGGGCGGGGCAGCGCCTGAAGGGGGGGGGCGCCGTTGGAGGATGGCGCCTAGGGCGCCAATAGAGCCAGAGCCGGCTCTAAATCGAGCCTACACTTTTCCTTTAAATGAACACAGCATTGCATTGCTGTGACTAAGGGTTATTGAGATAAAAGTCTCAGAGCTCCTCATTTCTAACTAGGAGCTTATATAACACTGTAGCTTTATTCAAGCTAAAACCACAGCATTTTACCAATAAACTAAAAGGAATGTTTCTATTCCTTAGTACTCTTACTGCAATAATGTAAAAGTATTTAAATGTTACAAAAAATCTGCCCTTAGTGAATGTTTCTGACCAAGGAAGGTATCAAGTAGAATACAACAGAGATGTAGGTCAGGGGTTCCCAAACTTTTTACACAGGGGGCCAGTTCACTGTCCCTCAGACCAACGGAGGGCCGGACTTTAAAAAAACCTATGAAAATCCCTATGCACACTGCACATATCTTATTTTAAAGGACACAAAGTCAAAAAATAAAAAAACAAGTGTTAAAATACTTACCTTATATTGAGCCGATTGATTACAGTCACAGCATGAGCTGTGCTATAATTAACCGGCTCCCAATGCTTCCCCTGACGCCTCCTGCACAGCGCGCTGGCTGACATAGAAGCCAGCGCACAGCTCCTTCTTCTCCTTCCCCGATCTCATACATCATTACGCTCATTGTGGGGAGCGTTCTCTTTGGCCCACGCACTGAACGTGATGATGTTTAAGCTCTGAAACACCCAAGGTGTAACAGGGTGGGAGGAGCTGCGGCGCTGGCTTCTCAGTCAGCCAGCGCTGTGAAGAAACTTCAGGGGAATCATCACAAGCTGACCAATTACAGCACAGCTCTTGCTGTGACTGTAATCACTCGGCTCAGTATAAGGTAAGTATTTTAACTCTTTTTTAATTTTTTTACTTTAGTTCTCCTTTAAAATAAAAAACCAAAACAAAGTGGGAACAAATACAATATTTAAAATAAACTTTGCTGTCTGCCCCATAACCCCCTCCCACACTGTGCTGTCTGCCCCACAACCCCCTCCCACGCTGTGCTGCCTGCCCCACAACCCCACTCCCATGCTGTACTGCCTGCCCCACCACCCCTACCCATACTGTGCTGCCTGCCCCACAACCCTCCTCCCGTGCTGTGCTGCCTGCCCCACAATCCTCCCCTCACACTGTGCTGCTTTCCCCCACAACTCCCCTCCCACATTGTGCTGCTTCCCCAACAACCCCCCTCCCATGCTGTGCTGCCTGCCCCACAACCCCCTCCTTACTCCATGTTATCTGAAGGGGGGACGCTATCCTAGTGTTCGCCTCCCCCCCATTTTTGTTTTGTCCTGTCCTTACCTCGTACCTGGCCTAGCTCAGTGTGCTGTAAACCTCACTGTTGCACAGCACTCCTCTCTTCCTCCCCCACCACTTACTAATGATGTTTGATAACATCATTAGTATGCGCTGGGGGAGGGAGGAAGAGAAAAGTGCTGTTAACAGTGAGCTTTACAGCACAGTGAGCCAGGCTGGGCAGGAGGTAGCGGTAGGAGAAAGGTGGAGGACAAGCACCACGTTTGCGCCCCCCTCCTGCAGCTGCCTATACAGTTAGTGCCGGCCCGGTGATGGGGGCCGGGTAAATGGCCTCAGGGGGCCGCATCCGGCCCGCAGGCCATAGTTTGGGGACCCCTGATGTAGGTAATAGCAAGGCAACAAAATAAAGAACATAAGAACAGTATATTGGAACTATGTTTGTATTGGCATTAATAAAAAAAGTAAAACAAAAATTGTTTTTGCAAGGGCGCTAATTAGCCCAAAGTGATTGTGCAGGGGCAATCATCCACAAAATCAGTTTAAGGACAGAAACCATGTATTTGCCATCATCAAATACCTGTGTATTACATTACAATGATTACAGTGATTCATTTAGAAAGCCTTTTTTTTCAACTACTGCTTTACAGTGCAGTGGGGTGATAAAGAGCACAGGCACACAATATCAATAGTCGCTCACAGCACAAACCACAGGTCCAAGAATGACGAGATTCTCTTGATTACGGTTCCAGCTCTATGAAAAACGGTTTCATTAGACGGGACCGTTACGCCTCTCTAAAGAGATAACTTACAGGAAAGGAAGGAATATAACGTCATTCTCATAGTGGCAAGGCAGGGGACTAGCAGCACTCTACATGATGACAAGGTCATACCTAACTGGTGTTTATACCAACAGTCACACAAGAGTGAAGGTCCATTCATACAGATACCCAGCGCACTGCTCTCATTTTATAACACATTAACACCTCATTGCATGCGCAGGTAGTGCAGAAACAAATCAGCACATATATAAAGGTAGACTCCATGGCTGGTACATATGTAGAACCAGGAGAGGCAGAACCTACCATGGGGGTGTAGGCGCAAAAAGGGAGGAGGAGGAGGACTCAAAAGTCAATGGGCAATTACACCCTAGAGTGCCACTACAGTCACTTACTCTAAGGTATTGCCCCCGCTACACCTTTTTATATTTCACGACCAATATTTTCACTGGCCAACACAGAAGCTTCCATGTAGCGGGTTGCCATTTTGGCATGTCTTTGCAGAACATTCACCATGCAGGGGAGTCTCTTTCTTGCAAAATGCCATTGAGTATGGAGTGTCTAAACTTCAGATGTAGGAAGTAGAGAAAATAAGAATTAACATCCCATGGGCTGCTCTGCACAAAAGCACCAAACTATCCGTCATGTGACCATTTCCTTCTGCCCCTGTGCACAGACCAGTGCCATCTTATCCTGGCAAATGAAAAAAACAGCAGAATCCCCCTTCTTGTAAATACACAGTGTATGGATCTACTTGTCTCCTTGTAAGATCCCTGTGCGTTCTAGATTATACCAGTTGCTGGGGGTGGATGGGGGGTAGAAACCTGATATACTGCTTATACCTACATAGTCTGGTCTGCTGTGTTCACTTTCTACCCCACACATTTATTCGACACTTGATTTGCTAACTCTGCAATGTGACAAATTTGTGAATAATTCGGACACTTCCGACAGTCGTAGACTTACGGAGGTCTTTGCATCACTTTGCGAGTGTTTTGCACAGGTAAAAACATGAAAGTCTGTTCCAGTAGCGAACTTGACAAGGTTTATCATGTCGCATTCGCCAGATTAAAGTGAATTAGGGGGCTGATGGCAGGGCCGCTGCAGTCTGACTGATTTTGCCACATTTTGCAGGAGACAGCTACTGACGCTGTCACTTCTTCATTATGGAAATCCTCTGTTTAGTGAATAAGGAATGGAGAATTCATTACTATCTGAGCATAACAAATAGAAGTCATGAGAATTCACTTCAACAGTCAAATTCTCACTTTTAAAGCGCACCTGCCACCTCAAAACTAATACTAATTTAGGTTCTACTAATGAAATAAAGGTTTTTGTAAATATATATGTATTTTTATAAAATGTACCTTTATACAGCGTTTCTCTCTGTCATCTTCCCTGTCCTCCTGACTTTTCTTTCCTGAGTCGGGTTGGGCAGGGCTAAATGATGACTGGCATTATAGCTCTTCCAATCAGATCTCTTAAATCACGATCTAGCAGTGATCTGATTGGAGAAGCTATAATGTCAATCATCATTTAGCCCCACCCACCCAACTCAGGAAAGAAAAGGCAGAGTGACAGGGAAGATGACAGAGAGAAACACTGTTTAAAGGTACATTTTTTAAAATACATATTTACAAAATGTTTATTTAATTAGTAGAACCTAAATTAGTATTAGTGTTTTGAGGTGACAGGTGCCCTTTAAGAATAAGCCCCTCTGTCTATGGGCCTGTCTGCAATGTTTGTCTGTGGTGATTCGAATTCTCCGTCTGTCTCTTTATGTTGAACGTCTGTGACTTTGTATCAGTGGGTGTTTAAGTCATTCCATCTGCTTGTGCTTATGTTTGTATATTTCAGCCCGCACATTTCCATGTGTGCCTGTCTAGCTGGGCATCTGCATCTACGCCTTCCTATACGTGCATGTTTGGCTGCGAATAAATCGAGACAGAATTAGACTCTCGGATTATGCGTTGGAATGAGCCATTAATAAATCTTAGCAGGATAACAAAATGAATTAATAAGAATCATCTGCATGGCAACAAGAATGCACTTGGTGAGTAGGTGTGGAAAATGGATCTCTGGTTTGTGATAGAGCTAATAAGATACAGGCTTACAAATTAGGCATGTTAAAGCATCTAAGAGACATCTGGCAAATAATGGTGTATTTATCAAGAGGGTGAAACACTTATTGAAATGTTAAGCCTCTATAATTCTCTTTATTTTTACATGTTTTGAACATTTTACCTATTTACCAAGTATTCTTCCTTTACTGCTGGGTTTTCTCGCTGTGAACTTTTGTTTTCACCATAATGGAGTATAATAAGTTCCCTCAGACTCAAATCATAAATGGAAGAGTTGGAAAGTGAAAACGGCATAATTGTGGCCAAAATGAGACCTAGTGGCGAAATCCAGTGAAAATGTTTAAACAGGAACCGGGGCATATTCCCAGAAGACCAAACAGTTGCAAAAGGCCCCAATTCATATACATTTGGCACCTCCCACTCTTTGTATATTCAGCAAACACTGCATTGTGGTGAATCACAACCAGGACACCTGCAACAGTTGTGTACTTATGTAACTCTTCATATCGCTTTGCGTTTGTGTGCTCAGGAAATTCAGCTATTCATCAAAATGGTGGAGTCTGTTGAAGTAGTGACTATGGCAAGGTGTACTGTGTAGAGTTTGCTACTTTTACTTTGCCAGCGGCGAATTAGGGGGTTGATAGCTGAGCTCCTACTGTCTGACCAACTACAACGCACTACGCAATAGACTGTCTCTGACCCCATTTGATACTTCATTATGTGAATCTGCTACATAGTGAATAAGGAGTAGAGAATTCATAATGTGATTTGTGATATGCGGTAGCAACCCGAAGTGATGAGAATTCACTTTGACACTTGAATTTTCAGTTTAATGAATAAGCCCCAAAAACTCCACCACAGATTTCACCTAGAAATAGAAGGTGCTACCCTTTAAGCCAATGGGGAGTTGCTTGGGCTGTTTTGTGGTCATAAAATAACCTCTTGGTAGCAAAATCCTGATGTAGCATTGGCATTGCCCATGAGTATACTTTATGCCCAACTGTTTATTTTCTCTCTAGTATCCATTGCCAGTGCATGCGCTCAGGGCCCGACGACATCACAAATGTTGCAGGACTTTGCCAGCCTTATAATGAAAGGCACCCTCAGGATAGATAGAAGTCACACAGGTCACGCATCCCAAAGTCTGGCCCTGCTAGTTTCTGAGTGCATGTAGGTAGGTTGTCTAGGTACGTGCTAGGTACGTGCCCAGGGGATAAATCTCATTCTATGGATATATGCAGTATCACTGATTGTGTGTCTGATAATGGTGTAAGATAAAACACAACAAAGAAATGGGCAGTGCTCTCACACAACATAAATACTCATATAGCTCTATAGGTCAAATGTACAATCTAAACATAGGTGCTGTGAAGGCCAGTGAATAGTGGTGTAAGGCTGCATGTGTCCAGCTTATTTCATGGTTTCTCATGAGTTTTTCTTCTCATTGAGGATATATCAGAGGATGGCTGTATGTGCATCTCCACCTAGAATATATGCAGGGGAACATATAAACAAACATCTGTAAGAGCCTTTCATGCAGTTGCTTATATATTCAGAAACAGAATACATCAGTGAGATTTGCTAGCACAAGAGATTAACCCTCAACCCAGGGACAGTCCTGCAGGTCTGGTTACTAACTGGAACAGTAGTTTTCAGAATAGTCTGCTAGCGACTGATTGTCATGGGCTCTCGGACTTCCAATTTGTTTGACTACAACATGAGAACGTTTCAGAGGGACAGTGAAAGCTGGGATATTTACTGTCAAGACAGTTATGGGTACCTTAATGTAGCCCTTTCAGTCTGAAAGGTCTTAGACAAACAACAGTTATTTCCTGCAGGACTATTCCTTTGTGAGGTACCATACTGCAGGGGCACCACTATGTAGCACTATAGTAACATAGTTTATAAGGCTGAAAAAAGACACAAGTCCATCCATTTCACCCTATTTTCTGGCAATGTTGAAGGCAAAAAAACCATGAGGCAAGAGGCAATTATCCTCATATTAGGGAAAAATTCCTTCCCAACTCCAATCTGGCGATCAGAATAATTCCCTGGATCAAGATCCCACCTTCAGTTACCTAGTACCCATAACTTGTAATGTTCTTACACAAAACCATCCAAACCAGTTTTGAACTCCTTAATAGATTTAACCATAACAACTTCTTTAGACAGAGAGAGAAACAAGTGTGGATACCAAAACACGGTGCCCAGGTTTTTATGGTTCCTGGCTAGTCCAAAAATGTCATTTTTAATGTAACAAGTACAATATTAATTGGATCTGGGAAAAATGTTCTGCAGGATTTTTAATTTCAAATAGAACAACACTCTGCAGGATTAGACTTTTCCATTATGATAGACTGGCATTTTACAAGGGTTAGCACCTTGTAACATAACAGTCTGCAGAAATTTCTCCTTTTATCATAACAAGGCAACACTTTTGAAGGATTAGTACCAATTGGCACAACAGTGGAATGTTCTGGAGAATATTTGCTTTCTAGTGTAATAGAGTAATTACTGTAAAATTATTACTCTCTTACTGTAACACACAATACAACACCGGATTATCCCCCACTAGTATAACAGACCAATGATCCATGGTATTATCACTAGTGTTAAAGAACAATAATTAATGGTATTATCACTGGTATAAAATAGCAGTACTTTCAGGTCAATTATCACTGACTAGTGTAAAAGAGCAATGCTCCTTGGTATTATTACCCACTAATCTAAAAGAGCAATGTTTAACTGTATTATCACATGCTATAGCGAAAGAGCAATGCACTACAGGAGTATTATTCACTAGTATAAAAGGAACAGTTCCATAGAATTATTATTAACTGGTGTAAAAATGCCATGGTATTTTCATTCACTAGTATTAAAGAGCAACGATCCAGGTTATTATCACCCAGTAGTGTAGAAGAGAAGAGCTCCATGCTATTATCACTCACTAGTGGGCAACATTCTGCAGAATTATCACTGAGGATTCTCTCTCACTAGTATAATAGTGCAATACATCCCCTGTAACATGAGTGTCACTGGGAATCACATAAGAGCAGAACTTCAGTGTTTCCAGTTACAATTGCCATGCCTGGCATAATGAAGCTACACCTGGGTGCAAGCATTATTGGTAGCAGTGGTTGCAGTTTTCAGTTTGCAGCACAGGAGAGTAACATTCTGCAGGATTATCTAACTGCAGCAGAGGAAAATTCTGGTATCATTTCCACAGCACGCATCCGCTCACCCACACGTAGCCGAGCATTCTGCGTATACCCCTGTGTATTCTCTAGCTTTTTCTTATCTCTCGCTTATTGTTTTATCATGCTTGCCAATATCAGGGCCATAAGTATTTCATTACCGGTTATCTGCTGGGTACCCTGAGAAAGCAGCAACAATTAACACCTCCAGACCCCCTCCCACGTCTTCTTCTTTCAATGTGATTGATACTAGCCTAAGCTTTCAATTTGTTCCAGTACACAGATCATGAAATTCTAAATGTGACCATCCTTAGTGACCTACACTCTCCTGTGCCGGGCTACAATAGGCAGAAAGCAATTACAACACAGAGAGAAGGGGGCTCTTTCCAGCATCACATTAACCGTTTCGCTTTCATACAACAATAGAAAAAAAAAATCACTCTCTCTCTCTATACTCAGAGGTAGAGAACAAAGTAGAGCTCACTCTGCACAGATGGATTGTTAAATTCTCCCTGCACAGACTCAGCATAGAATCTGGCTGTGGCTATTGGGAGTAAAGTGTTAACATTACCTGGTTATCAGAAAGATTAATAGCTATGTTACAGAAATAAAAAAACATATTAAAACAAAACAACAAACTTCATGGGCAGTTAGCTATGACAATATTATATAACTTCACCCTATGCTTAGCCATGCTGAATTGTTGGTGGTAAAGTTATGATTTTAGTGATGTGGGTAGGGTGGCATCAGTTCAGCAGTGTGAAGATAAATCTGCTAAATTTAATCTCATGTAGGTAGATTTATACAGCTTGCCAGGGGGTGCACAGCGAAACCTCTAAATGCACCCAAATAGCAAATAAGAGGTTCAGAACTCCCCCCCCCAAATCCCAAAGTAAGTATGTAAGCAAGGTGCTTAGTAAACTTAAGAAAACAGTTTAAATCCCAATTCAGTTCAACAGATAGCTCGCCACTCATTAGTTTCTGTGACTCACAAAATGTTATGCCTTGGCCTTTCATGGGCAAGGTGCCCAATAACACCATCCTTTATATTAATTATACAGGCTAGGTAGAGAGCTACTACTGTACCCACTATACATATACTATAACAGCAGCTGATGCCCAAAACAAATGTATGCCCTGTGTTCTTGACATTGTATATAAAAAGAGGTACTACAGCAGTAGAATGAACTGGATTCCCCATTTTGTATCTTCTCTTTAAGTAAAGTGTTGCCCCTTCATCTTCTCAATTGCTTGTGGCATGCCCATGATTGGGGTTTAATGGGCACATGACTGATCACTTATGCATGAGTGTGAAATACAAGGTGAAGTTGACGGTGATCGTACTGCCTTACATCCATTACATAGTTTTGCCACAAAGAATGAAACCCAGCTCTACCAGGCATATTTCTATTTAACCAAAAGAGCTCCTGGACCTTTCTCACTGCAGGCAAGCAAGCAGGTGGATGTGCCAAAGACGTCTTTCAAAACTACACTAGAGGGGCTCATAACTGGCTAGTCAGCTAGTCTGGAGCAGTCAAATATAACTAGAGGTAGTAAACATCAGAAGGCTACATAAACTTCTAGTGCTAGCAGAACAATGACTGGGACATTACATCACAAAAGGACTGGTACAGAGGTGAGAATCTCTAGGGAAGGACTAAAATGCTAAATGCTCCAAGAAGCATTTATTCTGGAACCCAGTATTGCCCTGAGATACCACTGAAGTTTAGTGCAATAATGTGCTTATTTGTAACTATATCTATTGACGTAACACACCGGATGAAAAAAAAAAAAAAAAAAAGACGGTCCCAAGGTGATAGGAAGACTTTAGCATCCACAAAAAATACTTTCTCCATAGAGCATATGCAGGATACCTTCTAGTCATTTTACAATGAAAAAAGTGGCAGCCATTGCTAAATGAAGTAACAGGAAGTAGTCATTTTACCCCAGGCCCAGATTTCCTCTACGAGGGTATATTCTCTGCAATCCTCTACTAAATATTTCTATTAAGAATTCTTACTTGATAAAATGTTTAGATTTAAAGGAAAAAAATATAAATGATATACAGTGGTACCTTGAGATACGAATTTAATTCGTTCTGTGACCGAGATTGTAACTCAAGACAGTTCGTATCTCAAACCAATTATCCCTTTTTAAAAAAATACATATGAAATGAATCCTTTCCGGCCCCAACAGTTCGTATCTCAAATTTCAGCTCGTATCTCAAACAGGAAAACGGTCCGAATCGCAACTCGTATCTCAAGAAATTCGTATGTCAAGCAGTTTGTATCTTGAGGTACCACTGTATTTTGCAGGATGAATTTAAAATAATAATTAAAAGGGAAAAACACTACACATGCTCACACATAGCCATCTATATAGGTTTACTTTATTTACATCAATGCACAAGCCATTCAAATGATTACTTTATAAGAAATGACCATGCCCTTTGTTTGATAAACAAGCATTTTATTTTTTTTGTATTTTGTTCTATCATAAGTGCTAAGCGAGTTGACATTTCTCCTATATTTTTGAAATAAAGTACATGGCAAGCACTGTCAATACATATTTACATCAACATTTAAAGATGATTGTATGAAATGAAGATTTCACGCTGGGACTTACAACAATGCAAAAACACATTAGATTTATTTTAGTGACAACAATAAGACTAATTTTGATATATATGCCTGCCAATGGCACATGTCACAACATTTTTCCACCTTTCATTTGTTGATTTAAAGTCCCCATCACTAACATGTTTATTAGCAGGGAGGCCTAGCAAGGACTATAATGAATATCCTTGGCACAATTTGATCGTAGAAGCAGTATTCTAATTTTGAAACCTTTAACTGAAGGGGGAAAAATAGAGACTTGGGTATCTAGGGGATTAGTGACAGGTCTGTATGTCAGAAAAAAAACTGAAGAGATGGAAGTTCTAAAGCATTCTCTGTTTTTATGTACAAAAACCAGTGAACCACAACATCAGAAGCAAGGACTGCCAAGGCTTTAAAGGGGAACTTCACTATTTTTATATAATCTCAGCTTTTTTTTTTTATAGACTGCAAAGAAGCGCTTCCATCTAAATGAAATATGTAATGTTTAGTAAAGTAAAATAACACTGAAAAAACTGGTTTACTTTAAAAAAAAAAATAAAAAGAATAGAAATCTTTTATTTGTGAGTACATGGGGATGCATTGGCACACTAGCATTTTTAACCTTAATGATTTTTCTAAAAATAAGGACCATTGTAAAAAATGATCATTGCTGTTTTTATACTCCAAAGGTACTACATATGAGCCACGACCACCTTAAAACATCAGTGTTTACATGTGTTAACACTGGCTATGTAGCTTATCTGTTACTAAACACCAAAGACAGAGTATAAGTGATACCTTTTATTGGCTAACGAAATAGATGGTAAATGCAAGCTTTCCAGGCTCCTAAGGCCTCTTCATCAGGCAAGAATATGGAACTCAGTTCCATATTATTTCCTGATGAAGAGGCCTTAGGAGCCTGGAAAGCTTGCATTTAACATCTATTTCGTTAGCCAATAAAAGGTATCACCTGTTCTCTCTTGTCTTTGCATAAATCTATGGCTAACACAGTGCACAACTCTACTAAACACCAAAGACTAACACTAAATAATATGGATGCAGTGTATTTCCAAACAAATTCAATATGCTGTTATGGGCCTGGCAATTCTAACACAGAAGTACTGCTTCAATTTATAACTTAGATACTAGTCATCTTTATAACACATGTCTTGTCTCAAAGGTCACTGAGCAAACCAATCAGAAAGAGAAAGTTGAGCCAGTCAGGTAGAGGAGCTACCAGCTTCCTTGCCTTACAAAGTGACGGATCTCTTAAAACATTTGTACATGTAGGACAAAGAACATGAATAACCCTGAAAAAAGTGAAATTCCTTTTATAGGGGACATTAACCTGCTGGAACAACTTTGCCATATTATGCGTATTGGGCTAAAATAATCACTATTGTAATATACTTTTATTTTTTTTTTTCAATTGCCATTTTAAAGGTATTTTTAAAAAGGTATTTTTCTCCCCTACTTCCTGTACCCTACTTTGGATGTGAGAAAAAATAACAGTGGCCTAGGTCCCTAAATTGCATGCCTAATTTACAATGTGGGGGTTATTGACTAAGGTGCGAATTCGACTGTCGAATTTGCAAACAGCAGATTTCCATAGCAAATCTGCTACAATTTCCCCATTGTAAAGTTGAGACAATTTTCCCATAATAAAGTTGCAACTGCAACAATATTCTCATTATAAAGATGCAACTGAGACAGAACAACCTATTGCGACTGTCTTTATCTGGCTAACTCGCACCTATACACAACAATTCGGACTTTAGTGAATAACCCCCGAGAACTTATATAGGTCAGCACGGTGGCTCAGTGGTTAGCACTGCTGACTGGGTTCTGGGTTCAATTCCACTCTGGACTTTATCTGCATGGAGTCTGTATGTTCTCCCCGCACCTGCTTGAGTTTCCCACAGGGACTCCGGTTTCCTCCAACAATCCAAAAAACATACTACATAGGTTAATTGTGTGTGACTGAATAGGGAATTAGATTGTAAGCTCCACGGGGCAGGGACTGAAGTGAATGATGAATCTCTGTAAAGCGCTGAGTAATATATCTGCGCTATATAAATGAATAAACACAATACAATATGATTTGGAAAGATTTTCTCAATACTTCATAACTCATGGTTCCAACCAAGGTAGTTATTCATCAAAGTCCGAACTGTAAAGTCTGAACTGTCACGTAAATGCCTGTATTCACGTCCATTAGCGACTTCTCCAACCCCGCTTATTCAACAATCTCTGCGATGTGACGAATTCACGACCAATTCTGACGCTTACTCCAGTCGTGGACTTACGGAGATCTTCACATCAATTTGCGCGCACGTGCACAGGTGATTGGACTATTCAGCATGTGATGGATTCTGTTGAAGGAGCGGATTCTGCAGGGTGTACTGCTCCAAATTCACCTGTTTGCCTTCACCAGATCAGAGTGGCGAATTGAGAGGTTTGATGGCAGGGCTCAAGTGTTGCGTAAGGCAACTATTTATTCAAAAGTAACAATGGTGACTGTGACTAAATTAGT
>WMED01003515.1:0-22049 GCA_019650415.1 Pipa parva
TCTATCTATCTATCTATCTATCTATCTATCTATCTATCTATCTATCTATCTATCTCTTGCATTTTCCATAGTAACACAGAAAGAGTTTAGAACTATCAATGTTAACTTAAGTGTTCATTTATATATTATGAATCTTGCTCATAACAGGGGTTTAAGGGGGGAATTCACCAAGCTCCGAAGTGAAGCACGTAGTGTTCGCCTCACTTCGGAACAAGTGACATGCGCATGCTGATGTCCGCGTGCAGGACATCAGCATGCGCATTTCAGTTTTTCCGAAGTGAGGTGAACACTACGCGTCACACTTCGGAGCTTGGTGAATTCCCCCCTAAGTGTTTTTTTACTATATCCCTTTAGCCAGATATTTTTTTTAGCAAGACAATTAAGAGAAAAATGTGTCCAAAATGTCTTCCTTGTAAAGGGAGAGGTAAACCCACTATACATACAAAAATTCTACTTATATTCTGAACACATCTCTTATGCATCTTACAAACATTTACAAATAATATTGAAAAATTTGCAAATGTATTATATTCCTCTCTCCCTCTATCTTTTAATCATCTTAATCTGTTTTAAGATTGTTTATGCAAGGTAGGTTACTCTGTAGAGGGATTTAGTAACTGTGCCATATGCCATATGAGGTTCTCCCTTGGAGGGCCTTAGTAGTGACACACAGACACAGAAGTAAATGTTTCTATCTCAACACAACTGCTAAAATTACCATACTAAAGCAATGAGTTAACTTCTGGCCTGTGGTTACCCCACACTATAAATTACATGTGTTATCTTGTCCACTTAAGTGTCTTTAAAACAATATAAATAATATAAATTAATAATAATATAATATCATGTTTCTCTTAAAAATATAAAAAAATGTACATTCAAAAGTTATTCCATTTCAAAAACCTGCAGCAGACAGACACCAGTTAATAGAATGGAATAACTATTGAATGAACCATATCTTGTATTATTAGATGTGAATAAAGTAGTTATAAAGTGGGACTATAACAAAATCATCCTCAACATGATGTGATAACTCTTGTTTGTCTTGGCAAAGCCACAAGGAGGAATACCTGCATTTACAATTTATTAATGTAAATTGAAAATATAGAAAATATACCTACATCAACAATCAGGAAGTCCAGCCAACACCAGGCATTAGTAAAATATTTCACAAAGCCATAAGCAACCCATTTTAGAAGCATTTCTAGGATAAATATGTAGGTGAAAACTTTATCAGCATATTCCAACATTGTCTTAATTGTTTTTCGCTGTTCAATATAGATGTCCTCAAATGCCTGAAAAAAAAGAGTAATTATTGTAAAATTGTGTTTCATTCTTAAGAAAGTAGGTATATTTATTACATTTCATTATATTTTTCCATGTTAGCTATATGCAGCTGAGAGCTTCGTTTGGTATAAGGTGGAATAAGTAAAAGAGTTGGCTTAGACTCAGTGCCATATTTTGTAACTCAGAAGCTAATAGGCAAAGAATGCTTGGTGCTATAGCCCACACAACTAGCTTACCATATCTCTTTGTTCCAAAATACTTCCCCAATCCCTCCTGCCAATATCCCTGCCTAGAAGGTTGGTTTCCTACTGCCTGATTCACCTAAAGTTATGGGTTTCTTGTGCGTATATGGAAATCTAGCACTGTTGAGAACATGATCATTGTGGACTAATTTGATTGGTAATAAATTTTGCAAGACAATGGGCTATTTTAGAGCTGGGGTTGTTTATGTGTTATGTAATTTCTATAACATTTTTTAAACCATTCTAAAAGCAAGTTTTTAAAAATGCATTTTTTTTTTTTTTTTTACAAATGAAAGGTTCATATACAATTAAATATTAAAATATTCAGTGACATAAGAGCACAGAAAGAATTAAGTTAATACAGGGAACAAAAGAAAGCGGATACAGCTGCTATAATTATTAGTGTATGAAAGAGGGTAGTTTATAACTTACAATAGGAAATACATTATAATGAAACAATGCTTTGTTAAAATAATTTTCTGCTGTTTTTTTTAAATAATTTTTATTCTTTATATGTACAAAACACAACCCAGGCAGGTTTTAACATTCTAGAGTGTTAAGATACTGAAACTGATACCACAAAGAGGTAGTATAAAAGATACACAATCCATCAAAACATAGTGGAAGTAATTAATAAATCATTTTCAAGAAAACAATCTTTAAATGTCAGGCACTAATGGATTTTAATTAGTGACATACATTCTTTACATGGAACAGTTAGCAGGACAGATTTCATTCTATTGAGGAAAAAATGTCTGAAAATTCAGTAATTAAATGTTCAATTTCCAAAAACATAAAAGTATAGATTTTAAATTCCAAAATAAAGTAAAAAAAAAAAAAATCTTTAAAAAACAATGCATTAAAGGAATCGAGGAATCATATACATGTAGCTGCACCTAAACACCTCTATCTTCTCAATACAATTTCTTTATATGTTTGAAGGGTAAAAATAATACATTTCTTCTATCTGTTAACATAGTATTAATTAACATTGTATTGCAGTCAACAATCAACACTAGATCATTTTAATTGCTCTGTCTTTCCAAGATCTGCTACAATTTAAAATTGAGAGAAAGTGGGCTAATCAATTCTTTGACCTCAAATGGACTGTATTCTCAAGTTACATGACAGTATCTCTCCATAGCTACGTCTCTATACTAAGGAACAGTTTGCCTCTCTCTATGTCCAACATCCCATTTCAAACCTTTCCCTACCTTCTTTCCCTTTTTACTCGGGCACTACTTGTTGCCCGGGATATTTTCCCTAATCATACATTTATTGTGGAGTTCTGTCCTGATCTCCCTATACACTCTTTCTTTTAGTGACATAATTAACTAATTTGGTTTTCAGTATCACCTGTATGCAGTTGATATTCACATTCAATTATATACCCCTGCCATTACACCTGTAAACCAGACTCAAATTTGTAACATTCTCCTGAAAATATCAATTTTATGGTCCAATGCTACCTCAAGGTAAACTTTGCTTTGCTAAAACAGAACTGATTATTTCCTTCTCCATTTCAATTAATGTTTTGTTCACTAACTAACTCTTAGTTCCTTCTGATTGTTGTGTGAAATGGGGATATATCTCAAAAGCTTGTCTTATCTTAAACAATAAACTTAGTCCAAATAAAGTATCATATAAGACTGCAGTACTTATCTTTCTAATTAATTAATTTGGACTAATACAGTTTAAACCAGTTTTTGTATTAAAATGTTCAAACATTTTACAAATCAATTTTTACTTACCAGTGCTCCACTACTGAGAAGAATCATAAAAATAATAAAGGTTTCAAACCAGTTATGTTCAACTATTGTGTAGCAGGTTTTTCGAAATGTCCACCATAACTTCCCATTGTCTTCCTCAATGTTAACATGGCAAATAGGGAACCGCTTTACACATCCTGTAAAATATCATGGAATAATAATTACTTTAATTGATTGTGAAAAATATTAAGCAAATGACCTGGAATTAAGGGTTTTCTGAAATGATTGGATGATATTAATTGAGAATTGAAAACTGAATAGAATATATTTTGTTGCAGAAGACACAAGTCAATTGTAATTTCACTACATGATCCAACTGTTCACCTCTATTATATTGGCAATAAAACTGATTTTCACAACAATACTATTTTCAGTGCAAACTATTTTAGGCATATATTCTACCAATGTTAGAATTTATAAGGATATCTTGGAGGTAGATATAAATGGCAGCCTGCATGGTGCTGTACCTGATGCTTCTGATGGGACTATGGCTACCTGTCTTTTCAAGACAATCATGGTGGTGTAGCATGGAACTGGGTCTTTTACTGGTGCTACAATGGCTGAGCCAATTTACACCCAATGCTCAAAACTGTCACACACCTTTAGTTTACCAAAATGGTGCAAATTCATTCTGGAATGTTCTATGTTTGTAAATGAGCCTCATTTATCATACATTCAGTGCACAAATTAAATTTTACCTGTTTACCTTAAGGGGCAAAGATATGAGCCTGGGGCAGTTTTACGTATTATCTCCATCTCACAACCCAAACTTGGCTTCTGGATGTATGTGGGCCCAGGGTATGGGCAAGAAAATATAAAAGATATTCATAACAATAAAATAAACATAACTATGCTTTTTTTCCATTAGGCCAAAGTACCATTACTACCCTTGCATCCACTCTTATATGAGGTGAAATGAAATGGAGGTGAACTTCATTGTTAGTTTATTATAGCTTTGTTACTTGAGTGCATAATTGATGCATTCTCAATGCATGCTGGTTCTTGCAAAGTGATTAGGAGGTACTGTCAGCACTACAAAGCCAGGCATTTAGGGTTATCTAGAAGATCTACCACAGAACTGAATGTTAGCAGTAAAGATGGAACTGCATATCAACTGTAGAATGAAAAATGATTTTATCTGCAAAATGTAGGTGTCGTAAAATCAATTTATTTCAATGCAATGCAAAATCAATTTATTTCAATCTTTAGGATTTATGTAAAGTTCATGCCATTGCATAACAATATTCTACAGGCTTCCTGCCAAATTAAAATCAAACAGCATTTAATGAGTCATTTCTCCCACTCACCTTCTGTAAAACAGGCATCTGGTTCCAGAGCTTCCTCAGATTCTATCTCTACTGGTTCCCCTTCCCCTTCCACCACCACTCCAGGAGGCCTGATGTCAACAGTGCTGCCTTCTGATGAACTTGTCATATTAAGCTTCTGTAAAGAAATGGCCATTAAAATCTTTCACAATTGTTATATTTGATGAAAGAAATCCTGTAAAGACGCTGCGTCCACAGACTCTGGAGTTCCTCCCGGATTGTAACTTTTTATAATATTTTAAAGTTTGTAAAATTCTATTTAGCATTATACATTACCAATGATATAAAATAATAAATACTCATATATCCTGGTATGTCAGTTGCCAAACATCTTTCTTAGCAGAAAATGCAATGTAACTTTTGTAAAGTATGTGCCAAATAAATGCAATTTTAACACAATAACATCATAAAATACCATTTAAGGTTGCAGAAAGGAGTCAGTTCCATAAAGTTTATTCTCTATCAACCCATCTCCATGCTAATTTAGGGTAAGAAATAGTAACCCTCATGCAGGCCAGCAATTATTTTACATACCTAATTCACTTTAATAGTATATGCACCTAAATATCTTACTACATTCACATAAGTACATTGCACTATAAAATGATACAAAACATGGTAGAATAAGACCAAATGCTAGGAAATAAAATACATTAGTTTTCAAGCAATCGCATTCCCATTTTTCAATGCACCCATAATGATTACTGTGCATTTTCAAACTACTTGTTTCTCTGTTACTCATACTTATTCATTTTGAACAAAATGCAGGGCTTTAGTTACTATATTTTAATCATAATGTTTGGCTTATTTTTTTTTTTTCCTTACATTGTTCCATTAATTAAGATAATCCTTGAAGGTTAAATGTTAATTTCCAATTAGAAATTCATAAGCAGAAAAAGTATGAGTATCAATCTTCACCACAGTAGTTTAATTGGTAGCATTCTCAATCTGCATTCGCTTACCTAGTATAATGTTAATACTGTGTAATGTATAACATTGTCAATGGTTGCACTACATAAGAGCAAATGTGCACAGGAAATGATGAAAGCATATGAAGGTATACAATCATAAAACTAATGACAGCATTACTATTACTATTAAAGTATACATGTCAGAAGTAGAGTAAGAGTTCAAATGCTTCCTAAAAAGATTTTAACTGTTTTGGGCTTGCTGAGTTGTTATATTTAAAAATTGTGAAATATATCAAAGGATCAGTCAGTCAATCAGCAATTTGTAAAATAAAATCAGACATTTCATTGATGTTATATCTCACTATATCTGGACAATTGTTGGTCTTGATATTTTTCTCTGATTATATGTTACATACGTATATAACTTTTGAGTGTATAGTTTTTTCTTTTATTGGAAAAAAGAGGGGAAATGTTAGCAGCTTCAACTATGTTTTAATATGCATAAGAGAAGGGGGAAAACATTATGCTCTGCATAAAATAGAATGTACTTTTCAGTAAATTGATATTGTTTTAGAAGAACTTTTGAAATTTAAAAAGCTTTTGTAGAAATGCCATGCACATTTGCAAAGTAAAAAAAAAAATTTTTTTGTGTTTATTTTAAATTTAAGTAAACAAGTTCCCCTTTTTGGTTTGAGAGCATGTTAGTCTTTGGTCCTCAAAAATGGTCAAGAAGCATGGATTTGAATCCATGCAGGAGATGATGGGTGGAATGTGTTGGAATGTGTTGCAGAAGAATGGCTAAATTATTGATTATACTATGTAGGATTTATAATGCTCTATAACCAAGTACTTTGTATTGGTGTTTTGAAAGGGCAGCAAAAAAATAACGTAGCTTACAGTCAGTATTTTATATTGTTCTTTATGGAGTATGGGGATTTGGTAAATATGCTTATGGCACTGTTATTAAAAGATGGCACTATCATAGCTAAAAAATGATTTGCGATTAGCGATACAATGTTAGTCACAAAATAAAGAAGAGAGTAAAATACTTTGTTTATAAAAAAATAACAAAATCAAGTAGAAATATTGTACCAAAGCCTATGGATACCTATACTGGAGATGATTGCAACTTATCAAGGTACTATGGTCCCTTCATCAGGCCAATTGAAAGCCTGGAAAACTTTTTATGATTTCCTGTAAAGTTAGACATAACAAGTCAATCCATATCAAAGTTACTTTAATATTTAATATATAACATTTTACAATGAAAATATGAGGGAAATAAAAGCTTTTTGCAAAAAGCTTTTGATTCTAAATTCCATTTCATTCTTCCAATGAAATACTAAGGCTGTGATTATATCAAGAGTAACAAAACATTGCACATTTCTAAAGCGCAAAGCCTAAGGGATATATCACATGCTAATACCATTTGCATTTGTTTATTTATACATTTACTATATTTTATTACCCTACCTATTCAAGCAGCAAGTCCATATAATATCAAAGCACCTATCACTGCCTGCTTTCTATATTCCATATTTGATGTTATTCATTTCTTTACAAACTATTTGTTGTTTATTTACATGTTGCAAGGGTGTATATATCTATGTTTATACCAGTAAACAAAATTATTTTTAAGGTTTAGGAGGTTATTAGCTAAAGTCCAAATTGCTGCATAAAAGTGTGAATCACCAGCTAAAGACAGTCGCAATAGCTGCTACTATTGCAGTTGCGACTTCTTCATGGGAATATTGTTGCAGTTGCGGATTTGCTATGGAATCCGCTGTTTGAGAATTTGACAGTTGAATTCGCACTTTAGTCAATAACCCCCTTAGTGTCTTACCATACGTAATATTTGTGATGGTTACTAAAAAGTTGAATATTTGTATAATTAAATTATCTTTTGGAACCTTTTATTTGATATTTTATGTGTTTATAGATAAATGAAATTAAATGAACTACTTATGCACCCTGACATATTACTTAATTACTATTTTAAGATATTAATATAAAAAAATCATAGATCATTAGTTTATTTGTCATGAATTATTTGCTCAATATCCTTGCATCATTCCCATATCTGCCAAAATGTTTTAGCAAAAGCAATGTTTATTTAAAGCATACAGATAAAATGTAAACAATTAACATTCTTGTACCCATAGATGACAAAAGAACCCATAAATGATAAAAAGTGAAATGATAAAATATCTACACCATGGTTAGAGTTTAAACAGACGGTACATTATGTCAATATGTAGTTCCTGTGTGTTTTGATTGGATATGAAGATTTATATGAAACTAACTGAAACAAATATGTTGCCCAGATAGAGAACATATATTTGCCAAGCTATTCGATAAATGGAGTGAGATGGACCTGGCAACAAGCAATGTGGGATTTCAGTGTTATACTGAGAAAGAAAAAGCAAGCCACTAACAAAATGTCAAACTGTCAATAGGGATCATTGAAGGAGAACTAAAGATAAAATATATGTTTATCCTATGCAATGTGTAAAACCAATAATAAAATTATCTCCGCATTATCCTATGTACTTTCAGCAAATCAGCAATGAAAATATGTAATTCCATTGAGACAGCATTGGAAAAATGCTCATCAAAATATTCAGAGCTAACTTATTTAGTGTTTGCAGCTCATCCTTAAAGGATAACTAATCTTGCAAGTGTATGTTTCATAGTGTTGATACTTTTGTAATAGGAAAGTATCTGTAGTCACAGGTTAAATGTGCTTCATAACCAAGGGAAATGGCAATGGAATTCTTGCTTTTATTAATGTACTTTTTGATATAGTTTATAACTACAGGAAATGCAAAATGGATCAATTGGTGTAGTTTGTGGATATTGTGGAATGAATGATGATATAAAACAATATATATATATATTATGTATTAAAAAAAAATATCCAGGGGATTGTACAGTATTGCTGAATTAATATACAAAAACAGAACTTTCATTACATATCCCTGACAGAAACAGTAGGAGTGATGTCTACAGCAGTTAAGTTAGCCAATGCACTGAAAACTACCTTTGTGATATAGACTGTAGTAAATGCATTGTATTGGCCTTCATAAATAACATTATAGACTTATACTTTTCCACTGGACACCAACCTAAATTTTACAATTATTAAATTGAAGGCATTTATTAATTAATTGTGACAAAGAACCATTAATTAACGCTAGACCATGGAGAAAAAGCTTAATGTTGCGTAAACAAAATGCTTTAGGGAAAAATTCAGGGGCATATTTCTCAAATTTCAAGATAGATAACATGATTTTTGCAACAATTAGACACTGCCAACTTGGCATATTCAGCAAAGATCATTATTTTCTGTGATGCGACAAATTCTCGCTCAGTTTGTTATGTTATGCCAGCTGCATATCTATATACCATTTAGTGTCATTTCAATACTAATTCCTGTGAAATTAGGGTATTTATCAAGTGCCAATACAACAACTTGCCAAGGTGCACCGGTATGAATAGGAGAATTTGACTTCAGTAAATGAAAGTGGGGAATTAGGGGGCAAACAGCAAGGTTCTTGTTACTGTACACCAGTACTGTGCATTACACTACAATACACCACCATGACTATTCACCTATGCTTAATAATTACATGACAATTTGTTCTCAGTGACAATACAGTAAATAATGAATATGCTCAACTGACTTTGCTACACAATATGCAAATTGATTCAAATTGTTGCAAGTTTCATTTGACCGTCCCAATTCACTCTTTGATACATAAACCCCTCAAAGATACAAATAAGCTACCATATTTTTAATGTTTTACCTTATTCAACAGAGCAATCCAACCCAAACATTATCAGTATTTGTTTTCCTTAAAAGTTTAGGTACATTTTACCCAGTGTCCATGTGTATCTATCACAAATTGTATGCTAAAGATTCCATGGGTATATATCAAAATATTCTGTGATATTTATGGTTTAGGTTCCATCAATGTTCTTATTTTTCACATAGAAATTTGTTACACGGTTCTCTTTGAAATGAAACTGTATTATAACAACTTTATTTCTAACTGTTCATAATGTTCTTTTGCTGTAGAAAAAGTTGATCATTTTGGTGTCCATCATCAAACAATGCATCGGTTTGTGTTGTAAACATTTACATAACAGCATTTTTAAAGTTGTAAACCCACAAGGAAAATAATTATCCATAAGCATTCAATTTAAAGTAAAGTACAAGATTAAAATACCATCAGTCTTAGAGGGGAATTCAGGATTGTCCGAAGTGAGGTGCAGAGTGTTCGCCTCACTTCGGACTGACTTCTCGGCGAGAGCAAAAGAGTTGTCTCGCCGAGACTGGAATCCCTTTAATGCGCTCGCTAATGTCCGCGTGCTGGACATCAACGAGCACAGATCAGTCAGTGAAGTGCGGAGTGTTTGCCATACTTCGGACTATCCTGAATTACCCCCTTAGGCTATTGTGAGAAATAATCTATGTCCATCAAAGGGAATGAAATATTTATTTTTCTAGAAGAGGCAAGATTATTTGAGAGTTAATAGATCTATATAGGGTGTATGCAATTTATCATCTGAGAAATATTTCAGAAGGAATATTTTAATATTTTAAAACATGGGTTCATTCCCATGCTATTCTAAATTATTCTTTTATTAAATAAAAACTTTGGCCATTCAACACACTGAGTTATTAACCGACTTAAATACATGTAAAGTGTTTTTTTGTTTTTTTTTTAATTCAGCCTAAAATGACATATTTAAAAAACTAATTAGAAATATGGATAAATTTAACAATCAGATGATGCATGCTCTTTCATTTCCTTGAACTTGTGAGTTCTTAAGCAATATAATACGTTTTTGAGCATGCATTAAATGCTAAGGAAAGACGGAAAAAAAGCAAAACAAAACCAATACATTTCAGAGAATAACAAGTATCCAATTCACAAAAACAAAATGTGTTAGAATCGCCATTGCCAATCTCATCAGACCATGCTGTGATGTGAGTCACATGACTCAGCCTAAGCCTATTAGCTGTGCATGTTTCAATATTTGATTGCAATGGACAGGCAAGGAATACAGCTGAATTGCATGCAAGCCAATCAATATTTATTGTAATCAGATATTATTTGGGTTAACCTTAGTAAATGTGCTGACACGTGGCTCTGTCTTGTTAAAAAGCACCAGAGCTGCATCCTTGATTGCTCCTGCTTGATTTTACCCCTGTGAGAAGTAAAAAGGGCAAGCAAAAGAAAGGTACATTAACAATATCCCTATCTATGTTTTTTTTAGATTAAGCATTTAATGTTTTCAATAACCTTCTTACCAAGCTAAAAATACAGAGAATGCAACAATAATAGGTTCTTGAAGACATGCAATCATTTTTCTAAATGTTGAAGAGTGGGAGCTGTGGACATCTGGTTAACTTTTAAAAATGTTACTGCCTGAGCAAAGACAAACCAACTAAGCCACATGAACAGAACAAAGTATAAAACTTAAGCCACATGGGTAATAAAATGCATCACATCGTCCCAGGAGATCAGGGGATAGCAACAGGGGCACTTGAATAATACAGTGCTCCAAGAATGTTTATAGATCAAATTTGTAGATTAGAACTGATAGAACCACTTATGAAATGAAAGCCACCACAACAAGATAATTCACTGAGAACTTGAGCTGAATACCTTAAATCTTTATGAACAAAATATATCTGAACCGTTGAACTTCTCTATTATAATCATCTATTATATCTAATACTTTATAATAATTTGAATTCTAAAAATAACATTTCTTATATATTTTATGTGGTTCACTTTTTGCTGTGGATAGAACAGGCATCCATTTCTATTTTTCCGCTGATGGGAGTTGTGTGCATTGTATGTACCAGAACCTAGTGTGCACAGTTTAAATGTAACATGGATACTTCTACCTAATAACAGTGAATTAAGAAAATTAAAAAGACAACTGGCTAGCTACAACTTTTGAGTCCTTGCTCCAGATGAATATCCTCAAAATTACAGTAACTTTTCTTGGTGATACTGTTTAACTTATAAGGTAGTAAAACAGTGTTGTATGATTCATCACACCACACAGTATCACCGAGCACAGTGCTTACCCACTCACCCATATATTAATTGTTGACAAACTCCCTATTTTACTTACTTTCATGTACCATATCTATCTGTATGGATGGCAAAAAGCTGAGTTCACTATGAGGTTATTTTGGTTATTTAATACTTCTGTATTAAAGGAATTAAGTATTATTTAAATCTGTAAATGTACCATTCTCAGCTTTATAGTTTATTTACAATGTATTTACCCACATTTGAGCCAGAATCAATGCATTATTTTCTGTACAAAATAATGACACATTTCATAACAAATGTGGGTATTTTTCATAAAGATCATTACCGTAACTTGTATAGTGCATCATGGTTCATTCAGGTTGGTTGATTATTTCTACTAATCATAGACCTGGACCTAGTCAGCTCTAATTTTGACAAAGGTACTATAATGATCATTACCACACCAGATCAATAAGACCAAAGGGACCTGTACTAGCCCACAATTATTAAATAAGTATGTATAAGACTGTTTAGAGAGCAAGTCACAATACAATACAATACAATACAATAAGTTACAATAGCAACTACATTGTCTGATCAGTTCTAACAGCAGCAAACTCAGGCAAGTCACACTGGGTCATGTAAGTCTTCATAAATTATTTTATGTTGGCATATTTTTTAACATATCTTTGTTTTTAATCAATTTAAATAACACCATATGTCTTATCTTGTATTCAGAATCTGGGATAATCATTTTAACATCTAAACCTTTTTGGTATTTAATAATATTTTCATACATAGTTACTGTATATATATAAAATAAGTCACATTTACATAACATTTTCCATCACTGCTTTATTAATACACCAATAAATACATCTCCTTAGTACTTCTGAATAAAACAAAATTATACAAAATAAAAGACACGAAATATAGGTGATGTCTATATATTATTCAGAATGAATTGGACAGTTATACAGATCCTACATAGGTCTTTTGTAGTTTAAATAAAATGTAGAACAGTTTTCTATCTAAAAAAATATGCCTTCTCCCCAACACCAACTAGGCAGGGAAGAGACTACTCTGGTGAGGCAAAGCCATCTTTTTTCACAAGGGCCACTCTTAAGTAGGGGCCTTGTTACAGTATATTATCCTGTGGGATAATTTATTTACAGTGTAAGTTAGTTTGTCATGACAATGGGAAAACAGACAGGTTAGGAAGGTCAAAATGTTTTATAGTGATAGTCAAAAGATCCAAATATAGATCCAAGTGAATTACTATTGAAATCTGATCCATATAATGATGTGCATTGAATAAGCCTATCTCTTGGTCTTCTAACTTCAAATGATGTCTACACTAACTAAATTATAATGTACAAAAAGAACTACTCTGGTATAAGACACAGCTTAAGCAAGAAATGGAGACTTACATTTACAATCCACTTATATGACATTTAATTTCAATTGAAATGCTGCATAAACAGTTACTGTACTCTCAACATAACCATATGTTTTGTAGATATCCTCGCTGCAGCACAGGTATGTTTATAAGTATTATTGTAACATTTTGTATTGTGTGAATATTCTCAAAACATCCCATGTTGGTAACACTTGAGGACTAGTTTAAAACTAAATGGTTTTATACAATACTAATTACTGTGTGGAAATGCCAGATGAACTGACAAGACGGGTATACTTTTTACTTTGGGTGAATGATGTGCTCATAGTTGCAGTAATAATTTAGCAAAATCTTTACAAAAAGAATTGTGAATATATACTTGAATCCAAAATTACACTGAATTATTACTGATAAAAAAACAATCAAAAAATGGTTTGTGAGGTACACAGCTATTGGTAATAGTGCTTTAGGCCCCCTGCACCAGTTAGGTGATTTACCAGGTTCCGCTATCACATTTCTAAAATAAAATTACAAAATCATGACAGAAGGACCTTCTTTCCTGTTCTATCCAGGAGCAAAATAAAAGTTAGGCTTGTTGTTCGGATACAGAATTCTGCAGTCAAATCCTAAGCTATGTTTGTGAACACTCCTGTCATAGCAGTGGTATGGTTACAAATGACAACACAAAGGGGGTTATTGACTAAAGTCTGAGGGGGGAATTCAGCAAGCTCCGAAGTGAGGCGCGTAGTGTTCGCCTCACTTCAGAACAACTGAAATGCGCATGCTGATGTCCTGCACGCGGACATCAGCATGCGTATTAAAGGGATTCCCCTCCCGGCGAGAGCACTCGAGTCTACTGGCCGGGAGGGGAATCCCTATAATACGCATGCTGATGTCCGCATGCAGGACATCAGCATGCACATTTCAGTTTTTCCGAAGTGAGGCGAACACTACGTGCCTCACTTCGGAGCTTGCTGAATTCCCCCCTGAATTGTCACATAAAGGTGTGAATTTGCCAGCTGACGATGGTAGGGCACTACCCAATAGGTGGCTACTGTCATAGTTGCAACTTCATTATGGGAATATTGTCAGAGTTGTGACTTTACTTTGTCACGGTCACAGATTTGCTATTTGAATTCACAGTTTGAGAATTCGATAGTCGAATTCTCACTTTAGTCAACAACCCCCATAACCTTCCCTTTGCACAGGAAAGAAGACAGCATTTTCCAGATATTTTTGATGATCCATTAAATGTAAGGTTTAAGCACAATATAGACCCTTGCCAATAAGGAAGTGGCAGTCTTAGCTTCTCCAATGCCTGGATTTAGCATTATGGAGAGTTATTAAACAGGTGGGAGAGTTTTTGTTCTGTAGTCTGATGGTAAGCACTATACAAACTAATTAGAAGAGTTCGTTATGATGATATATAAGGGACAACTGAGCCATTAATATTTTTCATTATTGACATTCCACCTGCCCAGAGTGTGAAGGAGTATATATATATATATATATATATATATACATAAATACAGTATATATATATATATATATATATATATATATATTTCTTTGACAGTATATAATCTTTGACAGTATATAATTACAAAAACTATATACTTTCTTTAAAAAATATAATGTTATCTGAATTCTTCTAAGAATCTGAATCTGAGAAAATTCATTGAGCTTTCTTTCATTTGCGTATTTATATTCTAGATGAGGTCTCGATCATAATATCCTTTAACAACATAATTTTTAAACAATACAGCAGAATGAGTATTCACTAATAAGCAAACTATGGACAATTGTTCTGTAAAAAAGAGCAAAAAATATCTTAAATAGTTTAACTGATATAATAATCTGGTGCTAGACTTCATTATCTATTCAAAAATATTTTACATGATAGTAACAATCTGAGAAAACCAAAGTAAATGAATCACTTATTTTCACAAAACTTAAATGGATGGATTTGTAAATAAAATAGTATATCATCTTTTGGGTCACTGAGTACCCTAACAACAGATACCATACTGATAAGATTTCTGGTGTACTCAGGCATTCCTAGTGGCAATGAGAACATTAAGAAAGATTTCATCCATGCACAATAGATTACACAGCCATCCAGAGTTGTACCTTAAACCTGATTCCTTGTTCGTTCATCTCTTCTAATAAAGTGCAGTTTAAACCTGGTGCTTCACTCTTTAGTGATCACATAAATATTTTCCTAGTTCACTGCTCTTGTTTCCCAGAGTGCAGTGTAAATATTTAAAATGTGGCTTCACTGAGATCATGTATTGGTGGACCCAGTTGTTGGAGCCTTAATGACAATCTTGTTGACAATCAAGTCGACAGGAGCACTATAAGATGGTCAGTGTACAGCAAATGATTAAGTTATGTATTGGATTGGTTAACACTGATCATTAATACTTGTACCCTGCTATGACACTTTGGCCTTACACAGCTAATGACAAGCAGTCTATAACATTGATCTTTATTTGATTAAATTTCAACTTTTTATTATATTTCTATCTGTAGCTAGTTTGCTGAAAATGGGATAAAGTTTAATTTCTTTTTTGACTATATGATGAAATATGAGTAAGAGGTTGTTAAACAAATATGTTTAAGGTTTTTTCTATTGTGTCATAGGTGGGTTTATCCTCCCTGATTTACTTACATGAAGTGAAACATTCAATTGTGATGTCACTTTAAAAGCTGAAACTTATTTGAGCTTATATATAGATGGATGGGCAGTGGATAGTTGTTAGTTATAAATCTAACAGTAGTAAGTACATCATTCAATTTTACTTACCAATTGATTATGCCAGAATTCATTCAAGCACTATTAAAAATAATCTGTGCAACAAAATCCACATCCAATAATATACAGTATGATTCCTGCTTACCTGCAAAAATTTCGGAAGAGATGAAACACAAGATATTCAAAAAATTACTTGAGTGCTTTACATACCTCTTTGCTTTCTTCCAGGTCAGATTCGCTGCTAAAGTCCTCTGTATTTAGATTTTCAAAATCCGATTCCCCAACTGCTATGGGCACTGTTACTGTTAGGCTTGGGTTATGTATAAAGGACATATAATCATTCTCATCGATAATGTACTTCTCAACACTGCTGCCTACACCACTGGTAGTCCCATTGTCCCCTTTGTGATAATCGAGGACTTTATTTATTTCAACTGCATTGTGGTTGAAAAGACAGCTCTCTTTTTTGTTTTGAATCTCCTCCAGTGGTTTAATTTCTTCTAGAGATTTTTGCTTCCTAACAAATGCTTTTTGGATGCATTCCCGAATTGTTTTTTTAACAAAATCTATTCCTCTTTGTATTCTTCCCACAGCAATCTGGAGATTGTTCATTTCATTGTCATCATCTGTGGCAGTTAGATTGTCAGAACTAAAGGAGCTCAATAGCAAAGCCAGGAACAAATTCAAAACCTATGCATTGCACACAAAAAAAAAACAAAACAATAAGTTAATGTCTACTATTAGTCTTTATTGGCTTGAGTATTCCCAATAATAAACATAAGGACAAAACTCATACATAAGCTAGAAACAAAGTTTCAGTCCACATTGTTCTCCTGAAAGAAAATAATGTGCTATACTGTGAAGTCCAAACCAGCTAGGTCAGTGATAACTAACCTATGACACACATGTCAGAGGTGACACACCAAGACATTTTTTGCTGACACACGTCAAGGCGCCATTCATGCAGCGCTCTCATTAGGAGAGTTGCCACACCTCTGAATTTTTCTTAAAGTGACACACCACCCGATTTATGCTTTTTTTTTTTTATGAATTTTGACACATCGAGCTGAAAAGGTTGGCCATCACTGAGCTACATCATCTTGTTTTGTAAGCAAAAAACTAAAACAAAACTTACCTCCAGAACACCCAGAAATAACAAGCAGCTAAAGTGCAGTTAAAATAGTACAAAATTTCAGGACACAATGGTTATGGGATCTCAGTCCCCTTTCTCTTTAGGGATATACTTTTTTTACATATACTTTACATATAGGATTTCTGATTTTTCGATTATGTTAGCTTCTCTTATTTGCAAATAAAATTTGGCCACTCAGATGCCATAGGTGCAGGTTAAACTACCTTCTACCCATGCCTCAAAGGATCAACTGTCCAGATATATTCTAAAAAAGTCAGTCAAGTTGAAATCATTGAATGAAGCCCTTAAAAGCTAACTAAAGGCCAAAAACAATGTATTATTATTTCAAAATGTATGTTATTTTCTGTGAAAGAGCTGCAAATATATTTGGCCTATATAAATAGATCATAATAATCTCTGTAAAATATATGTCTGATAGCTACACTTAAAATTTTGGGGCGAAGTTTATTAAAATTGAGAATATCAATATTGCGATATCACTTGTTTTTTTACTATTATCACGATATCAATATTGCCAATGTGGGCCATTTTTTCGATATCGATATGGCTGATATCAGTCATTTTTACCGATATCGCGATATCAGCTATTTTTCCGATATTGCAAAATCGATGTTGCTGATTTTTGCTAATATTGTGATATCAGAACCACAATATTACCTAATTTGCTTACATTGTGATATCGCAGTACCGGTATCGCCGATATCGTGATATCAGCACTGCAATATTGCCAATTTCTGCCGATATCACAAAAATAAAAAAAACCCTGCCGATATCGCAATTTCTGCAATACTGATACCGCGATATCAGTAAAAATAATTCGATATCGCGATATCGGCACTATCAGTAAAAACATCATTTGCATTTGATATCGCGATATCAGTAAAAAATCAGCTGATATTGCATTTTTCAATTTTAATAAATTTTGCCATATATTTGAATTTAAATACTAATTCAAAATATACAGTATGTATGGAAATACATTTGATAAGGTCTCATTAAAGTGAAAAGGTTTCAGTAAAAGTCATTTTAATTTGTCAGTGGCCACAGCTTTAATTTAAATATAAAAATTTAAACAAGAACAATAAATTTCCATAAACAAAATACAAAAAATAAAAAGTTTAAACAAGAACAAACAATAAATAAAGTAAATTTTGTGAATTAATGTAAATCAGTTTTTGCAATAATATTTAATTATTTTACATTGCTCAATTGTACTGTGATTGTACAGTTTTATCCAAATTGTTTAACTATTTTACACTGGATATTTTACGTGATAAAATATTTTTTTAAATAATTTTTAACATAGCATTCCTTTGATGTATTTCTATTTTGATACAGAAAACACTGCTACTCTAAACTATTTTGATACATCCTCTTTTAGATGATTTTGAATGTGAGCTTTAACACTGAACATAATACTATTAAAGATGTATTTTTTATGTACAAAAACATGCGGTTAGCCCTAAAGGTAATGCACCTTTGGTCATTCCAGTTAGCTCAGGTAATCTGAAACTTATTTTATCGAGTGTATGAAAAATAGATTTTCATACAGATACAGTATGTTTAGAAAGCACAAGACAAGGAGATTTTTTTAGTGGATGACCTAATCATTCTCCAGAGATTCTCTCTATAACCATTAAGTAATCAATCATCTTGGAACCATCTGTATTTCTACAGATAAAACTATAAATCAACTCTAAAATACTTACCACTAAGTTTCCAATAACCATCACTAGCATGAATACAAGGAGGCACATTGATTGACCTGCAACCTCCATACAGTCCCACATGGTTTCTATCCATTCCCCACAAAGAACACGGAATACAATCAGGAAGGAGTGGAAAAAGTCATTCATGTGCCAGCGAGGAAGTTCACAGTCTTCAGCAATTTTACAAACACATTCCTTGTAGCTTTTACCAAACAGCTGCATCCCAACCACAGCAAAAATAAAGACAATGATGGCCAACACCAAGGTCAGATTCCCTAGAGCTCCCACCGAGTTTCCAATGATCTTTATCAGCATGTTCAGTGTGGGCCAGGACTTTGCCAACTTGAAAACACGAAGCTAAAAAACAAAGGCATTATTTAAATCTTAGCTCATTCTTTAACTATACTACAATGACCCTTATGATTTCTGATTTATTTATAATGAATAATATTATAGTTCACCCAAATAAAAACAAAGCAGAATCGTCAATCTTTTCTTGGGCAATGATTGCCTTTCCATATTAGATTCTGAAAGTTAAAGTATCTACATAGTACCAATTTTTCACATTCCTAATAACATTCTTTCTGCTATTTTAATTGTTCGTTGCATACATGTTTACTTACCAATCGGAATGATCGAAGTACTGATAATCCTTCAACATTAGCAAGACCCAATTCCATTAAACTGAGGCTTACAATGATACCATCAAAAATGTTCCATCCTTCTTGAAAATAATAGTATGGATCCAGAGCAATAAGTTTAAAAACCATTTCAGCTGTAAAAATGCCTGTAAAAACCTAGAATAAAATGAAGATATTGCTAGTTACATTAGCAGCTTTAAAATATGTCATACATTATGAGAGGGTTTTTATATTTTGCATAGTGACTTTTCTAAAACCAATTCCTCTAGTCCCTATGCCACAATGTCTTGTGGTTAACTTTCAGTTGTTAATAAAATTAGTAATTAGTTGACTATCAATTATAATGAATTTAATGTTACCTCAATTTTCATTCTTTTCAATACATTTTTTGCATGCTAATGTATATACCCCTTGGGCAAAATTTAATAAAATCAAAAATATCGATATCATCATATAGATATTACCAATATTGCGATATCGGCCGATTTATTGCCGATATCGCAATATTGAACTTCCAGCGATAGGGGTTTTTCCATAGAAATGAACAGATTTAAATTTTCGATCGAATTTTGATATCGCAATATCGCTAAACTGCCGATATCACGATATCGGCAAAAATCTGCCAATAATACGATATCAACAAAATCGGTGTATACCGGCAAAATCTTTATTGGTAAAAATGGCTGATATTGCAATATTGATATTTTCGATTTGGTTGTAGCATCTGGCACACATAGCTCTCTCATTTTTTCCTTTGAAATAAATACTATGCATGGTACACTCTTAAACCAGATGCACCATTTAAGCCGGCATCATCTGTCTGAAAGGAAAATGTAACAGGTGCTTATTTAAGAACAATAAATTGCATAATGAATGTGTCATGGAACATAATTAATAACCTAGGCTGTTCTGTAATGAGATAGATGAATGATTTATAAGAATAGATGTTTAATATCATCGGTAGAGTTTTGTTTAAGCAACTCTCTAAAGACAAGATAGAAAAATCTATCACCAATATTTTTTATTAGATGTTACTGTAATTCATGAATCAGCTATGGCCTTTTTCATTGACTTCTGCAGAATAGCTTTCCTAGTGATCATAAATGTTTTGCATGTTATAACTATGAGGAACTTCTCTACTGATGTAAAGAACATAGCAACTCAAACACACAAGCATTAATATCGATGGAGGAATATTCTAATACTCTAATACTACATGGAATATACAGTAAAGCACAATTAAAGTGGACCTGTCACCTCAAAACTAATACTAATTTAGGTTCTACTAATGAAATAAAGGTTTTTCTAAATATTTATGCATGACAAAAAAATGTACCTTTATACAGCATTCCTCTCTGTTATCTTCCCTATCAGCCTGCCTTTTCTTTCTCAAGTCAGGTTGTGCAGGGCTAAATGATGATTGACATTATAGCTCAACCAATCAGATCCCTTAAATCACGATCTAGCAGGAATCTGATTGGAAATACCATAATGTCAATCATCATTTAATCCCACCCACCCAACTTGAGAAAGAAAAGGCAGGTTGACAGAGAAGATGACAGAGAAACGCTGTATAAAGGTACATTTTTAAAAAATACATATATATTTACAAAAACATTTATTTCATTAGTAGAACCTAAATCAGTATTAGAGTTTTGAGGTGACAGGTGCACTTCAAACAAAAAAATGTATTTAGTTTTTTAATATACTATTGAGATTGCAACTGGAAAACACTAAATAAACCATTGATATGGAAATTAATATGACATTAATTCTATATGATATAGACACTCAAATGGACACTAATGGTTAATGGACTGACCCTCTAATAGATCTGCTGTATCATGGGGTCTGGCTCAAAATGATATGTTGCTTCAGATGTATTCCCGTATCTATGTTGATTTAGCTTAAATAAACTAGGTAAGAGAGCGAGAGGTAAGGTGACCCAGCTACCCCCCTCTCAGATAGAGTAAATAAGATAAGCGGTGTTATACAAGTCCTGTTCCCAAAGTACTATATAAACCTTCTGATTTCTGTAATAAATCGAGCCATTAATCTGAGAAACTGACCGTGTCTGTGTCTGTTTTATTCTGATTAAAACTCCACATACCAAGTACTTGGTTGGGCCAAGTTATCTTTGATTCGGAGACCCAGAGGGAAAGAAGTGTATCGTTATTCGATATCACCATGCTAACAATAAAAATGTAGCCTTGTTTCACTAGTATTGCAAAGCAGCAGAGATCATTTAATCTTACATTACGGCCAGCTGTGTGCTCAGTAAGTACCCTGCTAGATGCCCAAAGGACATTAAGCATGCTCAAGGTCATTCATTGTGTAAAAAGCACGGATTCCATAAAGTTTATATATAGTAAATTGCACAACCATACAGCACAGCTGACTTAATATTGTCTGAACAGGCATCAAACTAATTGCCATGACAATAGACAATGAGATTAATCAGAGCATGTAGTAGTTATATGTAATAGTTATAAGCAATACTATTAAAAGATATACCATAAATGTATGCCCTTATCTTTATTTTAGTAAAAAATAAATTGTTGAAACAGTTTTTCTAATGAGAAATAAACAGCTGATAACACCTACTTTAAAGAGGGAATGCTGCAGAGTGAAGCACTACACATAGGGCGAAATTTACTAAGGGCGAAACGATCGCCCGAAGTTAATTCCTGCCCGCACATGCGGTATTTTTACCGCACGTGCGGTATTCCGAATGATTTGCGATCGCAAATCGAGCGCAATTCTGATCGTGCGATCGCAAATCAATCAGAATTGCGATCGTGC
>WMED01003516.1:0-22049 GCA_019650415.1 Pipa parva
TGAAACACTTACAGGCAGAGTTTCTGCAGCACGTGCTGCCGGCTGCCACTAAGCAGCCGGGGAGAAGGAAGTGAGACCGGGAGTACTGATGACGTGTACTCCCGGTCTCCTATTGGCTCATGTGACCGATTGGGTCACATGAGCCTGCCCCCAACCACCAGGAAAGACAGATATGTCTTTCCCCTTGGGGATTCCAGTGCTACACCAGCGAAAAAATGCCGGGTGTAGCACTGAAAGCCTTTCCCTACGTACCCCGTACCTCTCATGGGGTAGGTAGTTCTGGCCACCCGAAGCTGCCCCGTGAGAGGTATGGGGTACATAGGGAAAGGGTTAAGATTAACATTTAATTTATTGCCACTGAGAGTGTACAAGTACACACCAGTGAAAAGTATATTTACAGCATACTATAAGATACATGCAATGACAGAAACTGCATCACAGATCATATAAGACACGAGTATTGTATCACAGAACAAATAGGGCATAAGTACAACATCACAGAGTAAGATTAATTATTTACAATTAAATGTGATAATAATAGTAGTAATAATAATATTATACGCATAATCATTTTCTTAGGGCTTGGGGGGTTAAGGATGAATTTATGGTGACAACTGCTTCAGTGAAGAAGCTTTTTTCTGAACCTGCTCATACAAGAATGCAGGCATCTGTAACATCTGCCAGATGGTAGGAGACAGAACAAGTCCTGGTTTGGGCTGAGGATAATGTTCTTAGCTCTGTACACACAGCATTTGCGCTTTCCCCAGTCTCTGATAAGTACAGACAGCATGTGCAGGGCCGCTGACCAAGGAAGGAGAGAATAAAGAAGTCTACCTCCAGTGGCAACTTTTCAGGAATAAGTATTCAATTGCTGTTGGGCTACTGCACTTATGTGCCATTGTAATAAGCCCTATACGTAAAGCACATCATTTTTATCTTAAGTTTTTCTGAGGCTTTAGTTGCCCTTTAAATTTCCCTCCCACCTACAGTGTTTTGTGCTCAGTTCAGCTAATCCAGATCTCTGCCAGTGTGAGTATATGCCAAATACCACCAGTGCGGGGTTAACTGAGGATCATAACCTGGGTGTCCTTAGCAGCAAAAACTATGCCACCTTGTGGGAGTTAAGGTAAGGGGTCCTAATACTCTGCTCCATGAGGTCAACTCTCACTGCAGTAAAGAAGATTCACTAAACCCTTAATAAGCACCACAATGTGCCTTACCTCCCCTAGAGGTACAGAACCCCCTGCTCAAAGCCTAGTATACCTTAGTTCCCCAAGAGGAGCACCAGTGCTGTAGTAAACCTGTGAGCTGTGACACAATAATTTGAATTACTATATGACAACATTTCATTTCCACATTTCTTATTTAGCATTCCATTGTATTAAATTACCCTTGCTGAACATGCCAAAACACATAACATAGGACAGTTACAGGATACAATTAAGATAGCGCTTTCATTTCTATAAAAGAATTAGATCTCAATATTAATACACTAACCATTATTTTTAAAGATATATCAATCTCTAGGGAGGCAGTTAACCTTTTGTACAACTTATAGAAATTGCTTTTTTCACTATGTGCAATTTAATGTAATCTATTGATAAATATACAAAAGTAATGTTGTTATATAGGAATTCAATCAATTTGAAATTAAATCCCTTTAGAATAATGTTAGATATGAACTGTATCTATGTTAAATTAGCATGACTGGGTTTTTTTTTTGTTTGCCTTTACATGAGCAATGTTAAAGTTCAGGTGTGTTTATTCAGCTTGATGGACATTATAGTGCTTGTTGAATTTTCCTGAAATCAGTGGGAATAGGAAGTAAGGAGAATTGCATCACTATTCACAGCAGAAAACATTGGCATGTTAATGAGAGCAGGAGGAAGCGCTGGACCATAAAACTCCTATCGGTAAGTATTTCTCCCCATCCCTCGTATGAATAAACCCAAGCATAAACAAGCTATAGTTCCCTTTAATGGTATAAATTAATTTGTAGGTGAGAGGGACATTTAAAGAGGTGAGTCAATTATGTCTATATAATGATAATAATAATAACAATATAAAGCTATATAAAATATATAAAGCTTTCACTTTATAAAGATGTTGTATGCCTGATAAAGGGCCATTCTGGGCTCCAAACTTCTTGTGTATTTTGAAGATTTGAATAAAACTTTCTAGCGCTTGCAACATCACAGACTCTATTTATCCTTTAGAGCAGCGTTTCTCAACCTGTGGGTTGCGACCCTGACGGGGGTCGCATGACCATCTCACGGGGGTCGAGAATCGCTGTGGAGCCTGGAAGCACTCGCAGATCACTTTTTATAAGGGTTCCTGCGTGGTGACGTCGGCCCAAAATGTCATCACGTGACATGCGTATGTGATGACGTTTCACCCGAATGTCATCACGTGATGTGCGTACGTGATGACGTTCAGGTGAAGCATCAGGCCGTGATGTAAGTGCCGGGGGTCGTGGTTCTCAAAAGGTTGAGAACCGCTGCTTTAGAGAATTATCCCATTCATTCCCACATCAGTAATAAATCAGTAATAATTATATTATCAGAACCATTCAGTTGTACATATGATGACAAGGCATTCCTCCACCAGAAATAAGCAGTAATTGTATTTATGAACTTTCCCATGTCACTAACTGCTTCTCCTCCATTTCCTCCTGGATGTACAAACGTACGTGTTGCCTAAAACTCACCAAAGCTGAACTTAATATCTTTCCATTTTTTCACTAGTCCCTAGAACTGTATGTACTCTATTAAAGGTACATACCGGTACTTACATTCAGTTACTGTTAGTAGTGGTGGTAGTGGTGCACCCCATGGGACAGTTTTTGGCCCTCTTCTCCAATATATTTATAAAAGACCATGTTAAGGGATTGCATTTTAAAATTTACATTTTTCTAAATGATGCTAAACAATGCAAAATAGTTAATACAATTCCTGGATAGTATTTTATAACAGATGGGTCTAGATACATTGCAGACTTAGTCATAAAAGTGGCAAATAAGGTTTAACACTGATTAATGTAAGGTTATGCATATGGGAAGGGAAAATGTACATCACGTTTATGGGAAGGGAAAATGCACATCACGTTTATTTTCTAAATTGGAAAACTCTGGGCAAAACAGACATGGAAAAGTATTTAGGAATTTTATTTGACAATAAACTTCACTGTAGTATCCAGTGTCAAGCAGCAGCTGCCAAAGCATATAGGATCATGGGGTGCATCAAGAGAGGAATAGACGCACATGACGAGAACATAATTATACCGCTTTACAAAGCACTGGTCAGACCACACATGGAATACTGTGTGTAATTTGGGCACCAGTGCACAAGAAAGATGTGGGTGAGCTTGAGAGGGTTCAAAGGTAGTCCTACTAAAATAATAAAAGGAATGGTTAAAATACAGTACCAAGAAAGATTATCAAAACTGGGCTTGTTTAGTTTAGAAAAATGAAGATTAAGAGGTGACCTAATAACTATGTATAAATATATTAGAGGTCAGTACAGAGATCTCTCCCACAATCCAATTATACCAAGAACTGAAAGTATAACTAGAGGGCAGCCTCTATGTTTAGAGGAAAGAAAGTTTCTGTACTAACACAGAATGTTTTTTTTTTTACTGTAAGAGCAGTGAGGCTATGGAATGCTCTGCCAGAAGAAGCTAATTATATTAAAGAGTTCAAAACTGGTTTGGATGCTTTCCTTCAGTGTAAGAACATTACAAGTTATGGGTACTGGATAACTGGAGGTGGGATCTTGATCCAGGGAATTATACTGATCCCTCAGTGTAAGAACATTACAAGTTATGGGTACTGGATAACTGGAGGTGGGATCTTGATCCAGGGAATTATTCTGTTTGCTATAATTGGAGTTGTGAAGAAAATGTTTTCCCTAATATGAGAATAATTGGCTCCTGCCTCATGTTTTTTTTGCCTTCCTCTGGATCAACGTTGCAGTATAATAGGCTGAACTGGATGGACTTGTGTCTTTTTTATAATAAACTATGTTACTATGTACTGTGGCAGTATAAATCAATTAAGAGTGTGACCTCTTCTAGAAAGTGGATAGCAGTGTAATATCATCTGGATGTCCAACAGCAAAATACCAATATAAAAAAGTATGTAATGATGCAGGTAATGTGCAGTAAAACCATCATTACTAGCCTCAAACGATATTGTGCAACATGTAGGTACAAGTTTCAATAAATGCTTATGACCAGTCACCTTGCCGTATAGATGCATCATAACATTTAATTCAACCTATTACATGCAATAAGACAACACTTGCATTTTTTTATTCTGTTCATTTCTGCTCCATTGCAGAGATAGAGAAGAGACACATATTGAATAAATGTTAATGAATTTTGGATGACTTTGTATTATTTTATTATTAATGCAAATTTATACCATGAGCCCCAGTTCAAGAATTAACTTTTTAATTAGAACAGGAACCATTTTAGTTCATTAAAAAAAAAAAAATTATTGGGAACTTTTCATTTATTAGGTAAAAGGTCCTTTAAGGTATTCTGTGATCATTTGCAGTTTGAGATGCAAAGTATGTTTATAAAAAAATATCCAATTAACCAGGATATCAGGCTTCCCAAGCATTTACATTTTAGTGCATAGATAATAAGACAGCACAATCTGTCTTGTAGCTTCATCCTACAGTTCAAGCACCATCTTGGCCTGTTAGAATTAATTAGGATTAATAACATCATTCATTTTGGTGTCCTGGCTAAATTTCAGACTTTATTGATGTTCTGGCATGGTTAATTTTCCACTATTTTTTTTTTTAAAACTGCCTATACCATGAATGAATTAGTATCATCCTAAAGATTAGGCCATTTATCACACAATTTGTCTTTAAAATAGCAATTTGTAGAGATTGTTTTCTAAAACACTTTATTATATTAAGCCAGGACATTGGCACATTGTTGACTGGGTTATAACTAAATCTTGGAGAAAAGAGAAGCAATGTAAAGTCTTGTGAATTTTAACATGTGAGTGTCAGGGAAATCGTACGTGGAAGACCTGGAATATGAGAGCTTTGGGGGAAATGTTTAAAGGTAATTTTAACGTATTTGATTTGTTTTGCAGTATTTTGCTGTGTAATTGTCATTATTTTCAGTTTTGGTACACTTTTTGATTTGATTGATTTATATATGTTTTAAAATGATTGATAATGATAATTACGTTGGAACGATTTTCAGTGAGCGGCCCATTCCTTTTTACAGAGATATTTATAGTGAGGATCGTTTCTTAATGATATGGGGGTACTGCTCTGACTTGGACTAAGTGGCAGGACTCTCTATAGAAATAATGGATTTAAGCACCCCTATATCAGGCAAGCAATTTGGGGCAAAAAAAAACTGTGGTTTTAATGGGCTTAATAAATATTGATATCAGCTATATTAATATTAGTAGTATTTATCTGTAATTCTATAATGTTAAAATGGTCAAATCATATTTCAACTATTACAAATATCCTCCTTTCTGGTAAATTGGAGTAAGTGTAAGAGTATGCAGGTCTGGGAGAATTCCTGACTGGTTACTGGGAGTAGAATGCATTAGATGTGGAGGGTATACCTATAAGCAGCAAGTGCCTGATTGTTGATGTGTGGTTTTAAGACCTCTCTGGATGGTAAAGGCTGGTCATCTGGACCAGGAAAGCAGCAAAAATGTATTTAACACTTGAGTTCAATTATTATATTATCTAATATTGGATATTTTATTATATTCCACCATGGGTAGAACTAAGAATAGTCATCCCTTTTGAAATTGGCTAGCACCTTTATAGTCTTGGTCAGCTTTTCCCTCTGAGCTACTGGTTCAGCACATGCTCAGAATGCACTTCTTACAGTGTGAGACAAAATTGGTAATTAGATATTCAGGTTCAGAGGCATATTTATCAAAGGAAGAAGAAAAACCAATTTGGTTATACATCATGTGCCAAAATGACAATTCACCAAGGTGTTCTGCTGCAAATATGTAGATTTGACTTCAAGAAATGAAAGGGGTAAATTGAGGGGGTTATGGCAAAGATCTTGTTGGTATTCTGGTGTTATTTTTTCTTAAAAGATTTAAAAAAAGAAATGGGTTGATCCATATGGGAACTAGATAGCTGAAGGTGGGATATTGATTCAAGGAATTATTCTGATTGCCATATTTGGAGTCGGGAAGGAATTTTTTCCCTAATGTGAGGATAATTGGCTCTTGCCTCATGGGTTTTTTGCCTTCCTCTGGATCAACATTGCAGGAAAATAGGCTGGACTGGGTGGACTTGTGTCTTTTTTCAGACTTATAAACTATGTTACTATATAAGCTACAAATTGTTGGCCATTTAAATGAATGTACAAATATTTGTTTAATTTCTACAACTATTCTACAGCAACAATACCAAAATCTTACAAAATGGTGCCATTGTATCTTAATTCATATTGCTAGTTTGTTGCCATTAATGTAAAAAATATATATGTTATATGTATATACTACATGAATATATGTACAGTATACTGTATATTACATATGAATTCCTCTTTTAAACATATCCATAGCAGCGGAGTGAGAGAAAAATGTCTTTTTCACATCAAATAATTAGCATTAGCTAGTAAAATTGTGTTTCTAAAGCTGTTTCATTTTAGAGGACTGCTCTGGCAGTACTATTGTATAACATATACTTTACCTCAGTCTCTAAGAAGTACACACCATGCATGTGCTAAGCCATTGGCTAAGGAGAACAGGCTCATTCATAGAGTGGCTGTAAAACACAACTAGACAAACAGCATATGTTTCCTTATGCACATTAGCACTCTAAGGATTGACACCATGAACTGCAGGTTCCTTTTTAGTATACATAAATGCTGGTTATAAAGCCCTCTTGACTTAAGGGTATGGGAGTCAGACACAATGAGAACATTAGGCATGAGTGTACTGAGACAGACTGTTTGGGATCTTACAGGAACTATGTCAATACATTTGTTGGGAGTGTCTGTTGTTTATATAATCTGAGGACTGTTTAAAGTGTATTTGGTTTATTGTTGCATGGCTAAAATAAGCTGCTCTTTTAATGCTTTTATCTTTACAAGAAACATTGTGTTTGCAAACACAAAATCAAATTAAATGCAGTATCCAAGTTTGATGCCTACCCAATGTCAAGAGTGGATGAATTGCTGGACTCCCTTGGTATAGAAAGTTATATCATTATTTTGGATCTTACTAAAGGGTACTTGCAATTTCCTTTTAAAGAAGAATTGTAAATGCAAGACTACATTTGTAACACCAATTTGTCATGATGCCATTTGGTCTGCATGGGGCCAGAAGCACTCCAGAGATACTAGATAAAAGTCTCACTCTTAATTCATTACTCTGACAAGATTAAAGGACTTTTTATTTTTTCAATTTCCCAATGAGATCTACTTGGTGTGTTATAAACCATTTATTAGAGGAAAATTCAAACAACACAGGTATTCTTCAAAAAGTTAAGAGCTCCCAGCTAATGTAAAAAATTAAATGAATTTATTTATGAAAATCTTCAACTCTACTTTTTTGTCTTCTCTAACCACTGAATTTTTATCAAAGCTAAGCAAGTTTGAAAGTAAAGCAAAGGCAACATTACAAAATATACAGTATCGCTGTTTAATGGTGGCTTGTTTTTAAAGTCTAAATTGATATCGAATGCATTTGTGGACTACTTTGCCACTTTCTACATCAAATGCAATTCACAAACCACTACTATAGAAAGAGCAACTTACAAGTCCCTCAAGAGGATGTCATAATGTTTGGAAACTGACAGATTCTCCATAATGTTTTATTTCACTTAAAGTTACTAATCACTTGTATGAATTTTCACAGTCATCCTCATTTCCAAAAGAAGTTCTCCTAACATTCCAAAAAAAGTAAAGACCTTCTTGATTCAACTTAGTGCATCAAAGTCATTGCAGCAACTTTCCTGAAATAAACTCATCAGGCATTATTTACCACTCTATGTCAGATTGGAGGTGTATTGATCTTTATGATATTATTAGTCATGTTAACAACCTGCCCTGTTGCTATCCCTCAGTGCTGGAAAAAAAAAAACATTTGATAGGTTAGATTGGAATTTTTTGCATTTAGTAAAATTTTTGTCCCCAAATGTATCTCTGCTGCTATGACCCTGCATTTATTTCCCTTTTCCCCAATCTTTACAGATGTTTCCCCAATAGTACCTTTTACCTTTCAAATTAAACATTCAAAGGTTGTCATCCTTAATTATTATATTTTATTTTTGTAATTAATTCACCAGCCCAAAAAGTTATCATATTAGAAAATGAATACTGCAGAGATCCAAACCCTCCCTGTGACCCTATATTACCATAGAGTAGTAATATTTTTTCATACCTACCAAACGCATTTGATTGGAAGCAAGCTAACTTGAGCTTTGTGGCACTAACTTAATCACCACTGTTCACTTGGTAACCTAGGGTGACTGGTTATTTGGTATTATGTGATAAGGACAATAAATTAAGTGCCCTAAGACACGTTTATGAGGGACTGAGAGGAAATATAGCCAACAACATGAATCCAAAACAAATCAGAAAGATAGAATGTAAACCCAGCAACAAAAAAGTATTTTAAGGCCAATATAATGTACTGTTGCATGTCATTGAGGAACAGGCTCCTGACTGCAAAGTCTATGAAGAGATAAGAAAATACATATCGAAACATAAGTACAAACCCTATACCTGGACACAACAGGTGTTTTGGCCAAAGCAAATTGCAGAGGGTGCATTATAAAGAAGAGAAAGAGATGGTAAAAACAGCAGTAACAATAGTAGTTAGAAGTGGGTGTAAGGTCAAATGGCTTTTTAGACTATGTCTGGGATTAATGCATGTTTGATTTTGACAAAATACCAGTTGTAAAAAAGAGGTTTTAGAGATACATAAGTGCTAAGTATGTTTGAAAGGGGGGAGAAAATGGAGAGATGAAATAAGGTCAAGGGAACAGATTTTGTGGTTTAACTGGCTGGAAGGGAATCTTTTTCATTTATACTTTCAAAGAAAACTGCACTTTGGTATATTTGTGCTGGCATATTGTTTTGATGTATTGTAATAGAGCAGAACATTGTTTTTTATGTTCTTGATTTTTGACAAAAAAAGAACAGCAAGGTCAACAGCAATAAGTAAAGTGGGCATACTACATTTAGAGGTACTAATAAATCTGCTATAAAACTGGAGTCCTGGGAGATAGAAGACATACATATATGAAATCAGAGGAGATATGTATTGCTGTTTGGACAGTGAATATGCCTTGTTATTGGACAGTCCATGAATTCAAAAAAAAAAGTCAGATGCATTGCAGAACATACTTTGTAAGGAATTTACCTGATAAGGATCATCTCTGGAGGCAGCAGGTCTTGATAATGTTTCCCTGTCATGTGGTAATGTGTGGGGGGGGATTCAGTAGAATCTGCACAGAAATATCAGTGTAAGAGGATGAAGAGAGCGAGTTGTTTTAGAGATGGAGACAGGCAAGTTAGAAAAGGAAAAGTTACTAGTTTAAGATAGATAATGAGTTCGAAAAATCTGTAAATGTCGTAAAAGATTTTCCACCTGCAGCTTTTTTGTTTGGATGGGATGAAGTGATGTTACGGTGGGATGAAATTCAGACCCACAGAAGTTTAAAGAGTTGTGATACAAGGTCAGAATGAAAAAAAAGAAGACATTTTTGTAATATGAGAAATGGGGTCACTCTTAAATCAAATTAATTATACAGAAAGGTTGGCAGGTTGAAGGTTAACTGAAGGGTCTCCCACATATGAAATGTAAGATGTACATGTGAGAGAAAAGCAAAGCAATGCAAAACAACATGCTTCCAAAACTGATTCTTACTGCTTGTCCTAATGATAATAAGGTCAAGAGCGTGAGTGAAAAAAACATATTTAAAACAACAGAAAGATCATCCAAGATGTGTATGGAGATATTTCACTTTTGGATTATAGAGTTATTAACAACATTACACTGACTAGCAATTAAACTTATTTTAACCTTTCTGTCCCCCCCTCCAAGAACATGCAAAAGATGGGGTTAGAAGGCTGCAGCTTTCTTTTATTATTCACACCAATTTTAACAGACCAAATAACTTCTTTAAAGTTATGTTTCCATTTCAATATTAACACATCAAGAATACTTAACCCTTTTCAAAACATTTTCCAATGGCTGCCCCACCATGGGGCAGTCACTAACCACCAATCCTGGAACCCTGCCCAAGGATTCACCACCATGATGGTCACTGTACCCATGAAAATGGCATCAAGTAGTAGCAGGGCAGTCAATAACCAACCACTCCTAAGACCACGCCCTAGAAGTCACCATTATACATATATATCACCATCTCCTCCAGATAGCACCTTCAGGGCAAACATTTCCAATTCCGCCAGGCCAGTGCTGCAACAAAACAGAGATTGTTTTGATAAAGAAACATCCCCATAAACAATACAATATATTTACATTTCCTTCAAACAAGTACTTCTTTAATAAACATAAGAATTGATAAGAATTTTTTTAAATAAATGTCATCATTTTTTAAATGTTAATAATATATTTTAATAAACATAAGAAGTTATATTCATATGCATCAAGGGTGGGATGGAGAGATGCTGCTTACCTGATTCCAGTGCAAAATTACCATGAGGGCTCCCTGCCCCTCCCACTTCCTTTATTCCTCACAAAACCTTCTTCCTGTAAACCCCCACCTACTCCTTCCCTTGCAGTTTCTAGCCCAGTCAATAGCCCCTTACACTATAGCAGGGGACCTGCATGCTCCAGGGGTTGCTTTGACTAGTGCAGTGTCAACATTGCTTCAGGATTATAACCACCAATTAATTACACCTGTGTTAACCTTTCTGCCCCCCCTCCAAATTACCCAAGAACACCATTATTGGATATAAACAAGCTTCCACACTCTTTAAGGCCAGATCCATGATCACTCCCCAGTATGAGTGACCTGCTATTAAAACCTAAAGGAAAGTTATCCTTGCTTATAAGGGTAAAGTGCAATCAAAATTATGTTTAAATAAGAGCAGTGGTTCTTAACTGGGGTTCTATTGAACCCTAGGGGTTTGGTGAGTCGGTCTCAAGGATTTGGCGGAGCCTCCGCCACAGAGGTCAAGGGATTTATCACTAAAGAAGGGTTTGGTGAATGTGCGTATGAAACTGGTGGGTTCGGTACCTCAAACAAGGTTGAGAACCACTGAATAAGAGGAAATAAAAGAACTGTAATACAACCCCATGGAAAAGTCAACCTGCTGCAGTCTGGATTTAAGCCAGGGCACTCTATGGAGACTGCCCTTTGTAAGCTTGCAAATGATCTCCACATTGCCAAAGCCAAGGGTCACTTTTCTGTTTTAATTTTCCTAGATCTATCCTCTACATTTGACACTGTCGACCACTCCCTTCTTTTTCAAGTTCTTCATGCACTTGGGGTCTGTAATCAAGCTGCTTCTTGTCTGGCTTTCTATCTTTCTGATAGCTCCTTTTTTTGTCTAACATGCTAACAACATCTCTTCTCCTGTCCCACTTAGGGTGGGAGTGCCCCAAGGCTCTGTCCTTGGCTCCCTCCTGTTCTCCCTCTATATGCTTTCCTTGGGTGATATCATCAATTAATTTGGTCTTCAGTATCACTTGTATGCAGATGATACCCAAATTTTCTTATTCGATCCTGTACTAGCAACTGAACTATGGTCTCAAATTTCCAGCTGTCTCTTGGCAATCTCCTTGTGGATGGCCAAGCACCAGCTCAAATTAAATCTCACTAAAATGGAAATGATTGTCTTTCCACACAAACCTGGTCCTGCTCCTACATTTTCCATTCAAGTGGATGGTGCCATCATCAACCCTGTAAATCTGTGTACATTGTCTTGGTCTGACTTTTGACTCTGCTCTTTCCTTCTCTAAACACATCTCTTCCACTGCCAAAACCTGTCAATATTTCCTTTGCAACATTGACAAGATTCACCCCTTTCTCTCTCGCTCCACTGCTAACACCCTCATGCATGCTCTTGTCCTATCCCGCCTCAACTACTGCAATGTTATTCTATCTGGTATTCTGGCTTCTCACCTCTCCCTGCTCCAGTCTATTCTAAATTCTGCTGCCAGATTTCTCTCTCTCGCCCCAGAGGGGAAAGCCTCTCTCCCAATCTCTCTCTGTTTTTTGGCTCCCTGTAAGCAAACACATCATTTTCAGTGTTATCCTTTTGACATTTAAGGCAATTCACTCTGTTGCTCCTCCCTACATTTCCTCTCTCATATGCCTGTACATTCCTCACTGTCAACTGCACTCCTCCCAAAGCAACCAGTTTTGCGGTCCCACACACCAATACTGCCCTCTCACGTCTTAAACTCTTTTGTCTCTGTTAGATTAATTATATAGCAGTGATAATTGAGGTATAGTTCCCCTTAAACTCAGAAAGGGGTAATATATGTTAAGGAAGGCTAGAGAATGAGTTCTATGACACCTCAGACTGACATTATATAAATGTCTGCATGTTTATTTAAGTGGGGGTTATTCACTAAGGTGCGCATTCGACTGTCAAATTCACAAACAGCGGATTCCATAGTAAATCCGCTATAATTTTCCCATTGTAAAGTCGCGACAATTTTTTAATATTAAGATTGTGACAATTTCCCAATAATAAATTTGCGACTGCGACAATATTCTCATTATAAAGACAGTAGCAGCTTATTGTGACTGCCTATACTCTTGCACCTATACACAACAATTTGAACTTTAGTGAATAACCCCCACAGTCTCTTGTTTCATTGATATTACAGTTTCCAGTTCTAGAACACTGGGGCACAGCAACCATTCACATTTATAATATAAATGGGAGATGAGTCTGTATTCTTCTTTGTTTTTAGAGTTGGTGACCAGCTGAGTTCTACTATATGGCTTTACTTTCTCAGACATTAGTCTGTTTTAACCCAATAACTTTTGCAGTGTAGCATATTACAAGTACCCTTGTATTTCCTCTAGGCTGATATTTACCAATCTGTTCATGCTTCATTAGCTCTCTGCATGTCTGTGGAGTAGGTGAAATGTGCATGAGGGAGATAGCATAATATTCCCAGAGTTATTATTGCTTTAGAGGGGCACCTGGGTTAGAATCATTTATTTTTACATATAGTACTGTACATGACCTTGAAAGCAGAAATAGGTCTAAACAGACAGCAAGAATGTCTTTTTAGCTAAGTAAATTAGGTGTATATAACCGGATAGATGTTCTAATAAAATAAAACTATTAAATGCACCACATTTTGCTTTACAAAATATATCCTGTGTGAATATTATTCCGCGAGATATATTTTTAAGTGAAACGTCTGGATCCATTTTTTCACTTTTCAAAGATGTTATCAGATTTTATAAAGCTTAGATATAAATTTTAAAAAAAAATGAACATTAAATTATCAGTACCAAACACCAGGCAACACGATAGGATAAAATAGAAGCAAAATATATCTGCCTCTCTGTAAATTTACCCTCAAATGGAAAATTCATCTTTTTATTCTTTTCTAGAAAAGGTGCTTCTTCTATCAGGTACACATGGGGTAATTCAGCAATGTGCGAAGTGATGCGAAGGATCTGGACCTCACTTAGCACATTGCTGAATTACCCCCATGGTCTTTGCTTTGCAGTCAAGCATTCTAGACAGCCTCTGTGATATTCTAGAAGATTTTTTTCTACAGTGCTGTGTAAGCTGCATACCAATTTTGTTCCCTTTATTAAATAATTAGTCATCTTCTGTATCTATAACTCCCTTCAAGTCATGTGGGATCACTTAATATTAGTTAAAACTCAATAGTTTCTAAAATATTTCTTTTTTTTTTCCTTTGGATTAGAACTTTGGAAATCTGATTAATCGTACTTCAATATGTATGTTATTAAAGTGAATATCATATTTTATATTTAAGCACCCTTGAGTTTTAATTAATAATATTGTGAAACATGACAATGAAAACAGTATTATACAGAAGTGAGAAAGTAATACATTTTCTGATATAAGAAAAGATATAGTTACTATATTTTTTGAGGAAAAAAAGCTAAACAGTAGCAAACAGGCTCATATTACACTTTAGCAAATTGTAGAGGAGGAAAAAAAAAGGATGATTGAAATTATTGTGAGAGATATAGTTTGATTAACTTATATTTCATACTCAGGTTTGGCTTGTAATGCCATCTGGTAGCAATATATATATTGTTATCATATTTACTTGAATCTATATACTCTTTGTTGTAACTGTGAACGGTGAGTGGTTCTTTAGCTGGGGGGGGGGGGGGGGGGGGTTAGCAGAGTTAAGCACCAATGAAGTCAGGGATTAATTAGCATAAAACACTCCCAGCTATGTAAATAGCCATTTACAACACTACTAGCCAATGTTGAAACCACCCTTTTCCATGTGTGTCATATATGGTATAAAATGTCTGGTAAGGGGAATAAAGAACAGAAGTTTTGCATTCGCAAACAACTTATGATAAGTGCTCTGAAAAAAAGCGCAAAAAACATACAGGTGCACACAATGGTGCCTGAATCTGTGATGAATAGAATCTTAGTAAAGACCAAACGTGCCAAAGTGGTGTGCTCTGGAAACGAAGATATATCCACCAAACAAAACTATGTGACAAAATTTTTTTTTAATGCAAACTGCTCACCAGATGCATGAAACGTAAACACATTCATATATTTATACCACAAAGGCGATCCTGCTCCTCTTCCAATACCACAATGTTTTGAAACTTGACTGATGTCACACTTCCTGCCACAACATGTGTACTCCCAGTCGTATCCCACATAGGGAGGGAGAGGCAAGAAACACTCCAATAGTGTAATATAGTAAGACTCTTTAATGGTTAAAAAAGGAAAATAATCGCACATTACACAATGGACAGCTACTGTCACAACTTTACTATGGGAATATTGTAGCAGTTGCAACTTTACCATGGGAGTTAACTGTTTAGTCAATAATGAGAGGAGAATCATTGCGTAGCCACCCGAAGTGATGAGAATTCGCTGTTACAATTGACTTTAGTCAATAACCCCCTATATATCTATAGAAATACATTTACGCATATAAATGCAAAATATAAGGCACAGACACTAATGGTTTGACAAGTTCATCCTCAACTTGCTTCCTTTTGCCCTCGGTATAAATAAAAGAAATGTAATGTGTATAAGAGGCCAGTGACATTAATTCACATTTAATAGACTGCTGATGGAGAAAATGTTGGGAAAAAGTTAAAGTGTAAACCTGCAGCCTCATAATAAATGATTCACGTGGTTACCAAGGATCACTGAGACAGAATAATAAAATTAATGGTGCTTTTGGGAGGAGGATTTTTCTTTGTTTGTTTTTCTTTTTTGTTGTTATGTTTATTTAAAAATTAATAAAAAAAGAATAAAAAAAAATCACTGAGACAGAATAATAAAAGGCTTTAGAAAGAAAGATAAAAGTATGCTTTAAAATCAGTTATTTTTCTTCATTGTTTATAAAGGAAAAACAAATGTTAGGAAACCTCTTAGGTAACTCTAACCCAGCAGTTCTTAACCTGTGGGTCGTGACCCCGGCGGGGGTCGCACGACCATCCCACGGGGGTCGAGAACCACTGCTCTAACCTATTTAAACCCATAAGAACAACTTGTACCAATATGATGAGATTTAACTGATAAAGCATATGGCAAGATAGTATATACAGCAAAGATTGCCTAGGAAATGACCTACTACACTTCCTCTGAAGTGTCTACAGTGTTGGACCTTAGTCACACAGTCTAATACTAATAGGGGGTTATTCACTAAAGTCTGAATGGTTGCATGTAGGTGCAAAAAGAAAAGACAGTCACAATAAGCTGCTATTGTCGCAGTCACGTCTTTATAATGGAAATATTGTCGCAGTCGCGACTTTATTATGGGAAAATTGTCACAATCTTAACATTAAAAAATTTTCTCGACTTTACAATGGGGAAATTGTTGCGGATTTGCTGTGGGAATCCGCTGTTTGCGATTTGACAGTCGTATTTGCACCTTAGTGAATAACCCCCTAAGTAAGAAGATTAACATTACACTAGATAGTGAAAAGGCAGAGCATACATATACAATCTGCATTCACTTGTTTCTGTTACACCTGGTAAGTATGAAAGTGTAAGTGAAATTATTCAGAATTTAATGTATTTTAATGTATTTTTATTTCAAAGCAGCACTTTTAAACAAAATTTCAAGTGTACCTCACCCTTTCAATTTACATGAGGTTTATTTTGTATATCCTTTATTTCTCAATTAAGATGTATGACTGATATAATGGTCTTACCAATACAGAGTTTGTGGACATGATCACACCATGTAGTATAAGTCAACAATAGCATATTTTCATCTGTGGCATTCAACTGTTCCAGTAATACTGTATATATAAAAGGAACAGTCTATATGTGGTTACTCAGATGTGGTTTATGTACTTAGATTTTATTAGTATATCTCACTCTGATTATTAATGAGATACAAAATGTCCATTAGTTTCCCTCTCATCCTTGGAGCAGTCAGTGATATGGAGATCACATGTCTATCTTACTTTTTTGAGTGTAGGAACTTTAGACTAGTATTGAGTAGTTTTGCAATATAACTCAGTACTGGTCCTCAATAAATCTGGAAACTATTTTATGCTAGGACAAGAGAACTGAGTTTCCACTGCATGGTGGATTAGAAATATTGCTACGATTACTGTAGGTCCTATTATATTTTCTATGCATAAGTACACCGGCATTGTAAAAAAATTAGGTGACTCAGAATGATTCCTGATGTTAAAATCACAGGAATGAACAAGAACTGAAGATTTAAGCTGTAGACAGAAGGTGCAATAGAGAGAAAGAATAATTAATTAATTTAGTCATTGAAGAGGTTTTTATATTCAATATTACATATATGATTAATAGTTAAAGTTTAAGCAACATTATGGACAGAAGTATACATATATTTTACATTTATAACGTATAAACCTAACCTTAAACATTAAAATATAAAAACAATTTGGAATCAGGAGTTCTCACCTCTTAATCAAACAGCCCTGCTCCCCCTCCCATTCTGTGTACAGACTCTTCCTGAGCAGTGCTGAAAAGCCCCCCAGACTGACATCACAAACTATACAGAGATTCAGAATTCCTCCTCCCCCTCTCCTATCTGAGAAGCCTGTTTATAGCCCTGAGCATGTGCAGATAAGACCTGTCCTGCAGATAAGAGCTGTTCTGACAACCTGTAATTGTCGAAAAGTCAGTTAGAGGAGGGGATGTGTCATTAACTCTATACTGCCCATAGCAGGAACCCTTCACTGAAACAATGCATTTGCAGAGGGATATTGAGCTCTGCAGAGTTGAGCTGAGTCAGGAATTTCTTAATAAATCTATTGCTTGACAGTAGGTAGAGTATTTATATACATGGTTTAATTACACTTTAAATATCATAGGTTGGCCAGAATTAGTTCCAGTTTTAAATGAATGCAATTATAATAGTGAAAAATAGGCCTGCTTTCGCAATCATTATTTTACTATTCTAGTATCTAGAATAGATACACTATATAGTATTTTACATTTTCTCTTTAGCATTATTGCGCCAGAATGTATGTATTAGTGGCAGGGTAGGAGCCATTATTAGTTCTATGGTAGGGAAGGGCCCAGAGCCTCCCTCAACTGCTGAAATAGCTAAGTTCCTACAAAATTACAGTGAGAGCGGGCTCTGTGCAGTTTGCACTGTCACCCATATTTGTGTATATATGCCAGTGTTCTTGTATGTATTAAATAAAATAGCTCCTTTCTCCTTAGTGCATTCCCAAAGGATATGCAATAAAATTGGCATAAGTAGGAGACTGTGTTCAGAACCAAATGACACGCTGCTATTTATATATCATCTTGGTGAATGGTTGACAAAGCTGAATTTTGTTCAGATTTTGGGATGTTTCATGAAAAGGTTATTTTATGAAATGTCGAGAAATGTCCTTATTGTAATACAGCTTAACGCAAGCTGATGTGACAATTTTTAAAAAGTCAAAATCTAGAGAAGTGCTATCTTTTACCTTTCACTCAACCATTGTAAAATGGCTTACCGTAGAACAGAACATTAAAGAAGCGTATTTTATCACAATGTATAACTGATGGTTATATGAAATTTAAAATCATTCTATCATTTAGATTTTACAGTTTGTTTAACACAATTATAAAGTGGATGTGTGATTAACTCAATTGGGGGTCAATTCATACATTCTTATCCTGGAAGTTATAATGATAATGCTGATCACTGGTCCTAAAATCACTGCATACTATCAATTAACAATGATGTAATACACATTTCCCTACTGATCAGAATGTAACTTCCTGTAAATTATAATCTTATAGTTGGTGCATTCTAACATCAGAACACAGCGATTATAAGACTTCCCATTATGCCCCTAGTGCAACTTTAAACTACCTGCCATTCCACTGATAAATCCTCTGCCAAAGTGAATCTGAACCTGATTCTGAAACTACAGTCATGGAAACAGGAAGCCTGTCTACCTGAGAAAAAGTCAGCAGCAGTCAGATGTACTGCAGGGAGGAAGGGAAGGGAGTAAATCTAACTGGAGAAACAGAGCTCTTCAAAGATGCAGTCAGCAGCAACAGGTACTGCACAGAGACCTTAGAGTTTTAAGCCAAACCTGGGAAATGCAACTTAGTCCAAATACAGAGGAAAGAAAAGAGCAATACGGACAAGGCACATTAATAGACAGACAGGGGAAATTTGGGAGTTATTTAGATAAGAAGTACATAAAGTTTACAAAGAGAAATAAACAGCACAGGGAAGGTAGGAATGCAGATTAAACAAGGCAAAGAAAGCAAGAAAAAAAGAGAAATAGACAGAAAAACATGTATCTGAATCAGGCCTATGGCCTCATGATTTTATATGGTCATAGAAATCCTTGGTGACTTGTAATAAAACGGGTACATTATTATATTCTGCTGCATAATTTCCACTGTTAACCCCCCCCCCCCCCCCCCGCACTCCTAAAAGCAAATTTTTTATTCGATGTTCCAGGTCTGAAATAAACATCAAGGAGCTTCATACCTGTTTCTGTGATATATGGAGATAAGCCTACTAAGATTATTTGCTACTTTTGCTAAGAATGTTAAGATGCAGATGTACTGAATATAATTTCATTGATACAACTTAACGGATATCATGATATGTTATCAGAATTTTCCATAGGGGCTACAATAAAACTTACAATGAGTTACCTTGGTTCATTATATTATTTGTGATATACATATTTGGGCTTTATTTACGGAAGTCCAAATTCATCTGTTGAATACAATTCAAATCGCATTGCCAAAATAGACACAAGATCACTTCTCGGGATTGATTAAGTGGAAAATACACTTTCCAAACAGGCAGACAGTGGCGAACATTGTCAGATGCATAGTGTGGCATAGTCAGTTATATAGAAGTAGGATGAGAAGCAATGCTTAGTGAGGCAAATTTGACAAGTGAAGGGCATTGATGTCGGTCTCATCATATCCCACTAACTGTGTTCTGTGAATATTCTATCTGTTTTTATGTCACCTTATTTCTAGGTCATGTTGTCACTTAGCTGCAGTCATCATTGTCACTTTTGAATGAATAGTCACCTTACGCAAAACTGGAGCCCTGACATCAACCCCCCCAATTCACCACTTTGAAAAGGCGAAGTCAAACAGGTAAATTTGGAGCAGTTCACCAAGTTGCATTTGCAGATGTGAAGAGCTCCATAAGATTGAGACTATCTTCATTGCCCGAATTGCTCGTGTTTTTGCCACTTCACAGAGTTTGTTCAATAAGAGAACACAGGGAAGTGGAGAATAGACATGAATTCCTAGCTCTACGCGACTATTCAGACTTTAGTCAATAAGGCCCTTTAAGTGTTAAATGAAAGCCGCATGCCTGTTACAGAGACCTTCTCACATTATTGCATCTTGTGATATATACAGTATTGTGGCAATATCTGGTGGTAGTTACCATTGACTTCCACTAGTCTTCCCCAAACATACAATGAGATAGTGAGACAATGTACAACCTACTGAGCTGCTTGGATGTTAGGGGTTAATGTGAAAAATTGCCCGTCTGTGTTATGTGTTGCAGATGTTATAAAGGAATGTCCTGTTAATGTGAACTCAGCATTTCTGTGAGCAAACATTGTGTAGTAAAATAAATCAAGTACAATTTTCCAATTATACTTTAGTCCTCCAGCTCATAATAAATGAGTGCCAAATGCAAAGCCTTTATGTAATCTACATGCAAAATGTATTCCACCTAACAGTTTCCCCTCCAGATTTATAAATATGTATATTGCTTGCATTAATAAAACATTGTACTCTTCATGGTACAGTAACATCTGAATCACATATGATGGATTAGAGCAATGTGGGATTAAGGATCATGTAACAGAAAAATGATCCACTGCATAAGTATAGTGTTGTAAACATCTTTCTTATTCAGCCAGGATAGACAACACAAAGTAAAACCACATAGAGTAATGCTGAATGCAATGTCACAGATGGAGGTTTTACTCTGAGGTGACTGAGGCCTTCCATTATTTATCAGATGTATCTCTTAGGCTCATGATACTTGAAAAATTAAATCTTTGTACTCTTTAGCCTAAGGCTGCCCAGTCAGCTGCAATAGTGATACTAAAAATTCACAAACAGAGATTAGACTTCATTAAAAAGATATGTCTACCGAGGGCAACGCAAGTCTGATACTATGTAGTCAACTTTATGCTGAAACAATGCATGAAAATGATCAAATATAACATTTCTCTACTCAAAAAAATGCAGTGTCCCTCAACAGAACAATTCAATAGTAATATAGCATACTATGAAAAATGCATTATAGCAGTAAGAATGTATTTCAGTAAAACATCTGGGTGCACTGAAAACAAATGTGAACTGCCTAAAGCAATTTTACAGCAACCATATGACAATGTCAAGCAACAATAAATAAGCTGCAGCTTCCTATTTTAAATTCATTCATACAAGAATATTGCTCTGTTACAACTGAATACTGTGAAAGAATTACAGCTCTAAGACTCAATATCTAGTAGTTGTCATCATTTGAATTAGATTATACGGTATTGTATTTCCATTAACAACATAAAGTTTTCAACTCAACAGAAATCTTCAGTGGGCAGTTTAACACTTTTTTCTCCTTTAAATATCTTATTTTTAAATACCTTGTAAGTTACATGTTAGCTAGGTTTAAAAAACAACACAGGTATAGGATCATCCTGATATAAATTGAATAAATAAGTAAATAACCCATAGTTTAAGCTTGTGGGTCAAGAAAAAGGCTAAAATCTGTGCCACTTTGGGGGGAATTCACCAACGTCAGAAGTAATGTGAACAGTTCGGGCGACTGCGATAGTCGCATTGCCGAGGTTCGCCTGACCTCGCGACCATTTGAGTTACTTTGCTAAAATGCTTGCCAGCTCACTTCTCTCAACAGGCGGACATCGGCGAAGGCTTGAATGCCGTATCAGTCTAATGTCTTCTAAGAGTCCGGCAGTGTCCGCCTGTTCGGCAGAAGCTATCTGGCGGCCATTTTGACAAAGTGACTTGAATGGTCATGAGGTCATGCGAAGCGATTCGAATGGTCGCGAGGTTAAGTGAATTCGGGTGACTTCACTACTCACGAACTGATGTATCTTTTCCATTACTTTGCGTGCGTGTGCACAAGTACTTCGACAATTGCGGAGTGTGTCGAAGTAGCGAATGCGACTAGCTGAGATGCTGCGAAGCACTTTTTTGCCTTCACCAGATCAGAGTGGTGAACTAAGGGGTTGATGGCAGGGCTCTGGGGTTAATGGCAGGGCTCTGGGGTTGATGGCAGGGCTCCAGTGTTGCGTGTGTTGACAGTTCAATGAAAAATGAGAATAGTGACTGCGTTTGATTTACAATAAGACGTAGGAACAAGATTTTATTAGTAATATATGGAAAATTCACTAAATAGTGAGTGGGAT
>WMED01003517.1:0-22049 GCA_019650415.1 Pipa parva
GGGGGGGCACATGGGTCTGCTTGTACATACAGCATACTGTAAAAGACTAATCAAAAGTGCTCAATGGGAAGTAGCAATGCTGTAAAAATGTGTTTTTTACTATAAATAACCTTCTGCAAAATAGATATAAGACTAAAGAGCAGAGTCTGTAGGGCAAAATTTAATAAAAATGTAAATACTGATTAATTTTTACCAATACCGCGGTATTGAGTTTACCGATATCGTGATATCGATTTTATCGATATTGGATTTTTCCCGATATTGCAATGTATAATTTTTTAATTCAATCAAAACTTTTCAATCTGTTTATTTCTATGGAAAATCCATATCAATAATTTCAATGGAAAAATTAGATGACGCTATACCGATATTTCAATTCTGATTTTTTGATAATTTTTGAAAAATTTATAAATTTTTTTGTCAAAAATGGCCTTTTTGACTTTCAGAAATTTCACCCAATGCATTTAAAACCTGCTTAAACAACTGACTAATTGCATAAAAGTAAATTTGCAAGCACTAGTAATTTTAAACTGTGCCAGGACACCCAGTTCATCTTAACTATTAACTGTAGCTGAGACTTTCAGTGTACACAAGCTGCATTTGTTTAGAAACTGTGATTTTAATAAAAATCCATATTACAAAATGTGAATTTAATGTAGTGAATTGTTCATTCCCCTTTCTGGAAAAGGATATGTGTCAGTTTTTGCTAATGTAACATGTATGCAACAAATAAATAGAGAATTTAAAAAATGGTGAGGATATCATATGCATTTTTAAATCAGTTGGCTAGTAGAAATGTGTATTCAAAAAATGATTGATTGACCATTCAGGATACATCACTACCAATGGGTATTACTTGAAGAAGACATATTCCCCGGGGTTTGTCAGAATAAGAGGGAAAATGTGATTAAACTGTCACAGTAAGTCAAATATAGGGTGTTCCCTGCAGCCAGACAATGACATTGCATATACTTTTTATTACAAGAGCTGTTTCTAAAATCTTAGAAGAGAGATCGAACCAGCATTAGTACTTAATAAAAGAGGTAAAACATTCTTTAAAAAAAGTAAGCAACAGTTTCTTTTGATTTTGAGGACAAGGGACGAGCTATATTCACAGAGCTGCAATAAGTAGTGTGCCAAAAATTCTACTGAGGCTGTAAAGGCACAGTGACTGCTTTAAATGCTAACTTGGAAATTTGAAAGTGATTCATAGTAACAGGAAACAATTAAGCAGAACAACTTTTTACTGATTGATATTGGAAAACCTGGTTTTGTCAGAATTTGTCTCCCCTTTTGTCAGGTTACATTCTAATTTTCAGCGCCATTTTAACATTCATAATAATGTAAGTATGATTAATATCCCCATATTAAACAGTGGGAATTCAGCATTTTCAGTAGGGTGTCACAACTGTGAGAAACTGTAATTCATGGAGCTCATTCATTGTAAGGAAGTCTGAACTGAACTGGCGTTCACCGATGCCCTTTTGGGACTCAGGAGTTTTTGCTGAACAGGCACTTTGACTATTCTACTGACTGAAAGAAAAGACACAACAATCAACAGTAGGAGAGTCAAAAAAGACCAAGGTCAGGGCTGATTGAGAAGGAATAATCTAGGAAACAGGCCAAGGGTCAAAGAACCAGAAAGTCATACACAGTCTGTGGACATGACTTTTCATGGGTGCATTTTCAATGACAATTTTCAAGATTGAGCCAGGTGTCCCGACACATAGAAAAGGAAGGGTGGGTACCAGAAGGGCTGACTAGAAGCATGAGATCTTTTTTTTTTTTCAGAAAAAGTATTTCTAGGTAAACGAAAACTACCTACAATGTCAATACATTAATTTTAACTATAAACTCTGAGTTAGCACATGTAACGTCATTCATTTACTAGCTTATGTATTTATGACCTGGCTGGGTTTTCAGGCCAGTATTCTGCTTTCTTTTTGATCTACAGTAACTGTCCAAGTATTTGTTTTATTATGGTTGCTTATTAAAGCTGACTGTGAAAAGCAAAACGTTCGGGATCTCTTGGCAGGCTTTATGAAAGAGCTCATTAATGTATATGATATCTGATGTATCTTTTAGCTATATTCCTTTCTATTGCACTTATTCAATTATTAGCTCTTTTATATATGTCCTTATGCGCAGATAGATTTTATTACTGCACAATGAGAAATATGTTCTAGAAGGAAATACAGCAGCATACTTTATTATTTGCAATATTTACATTATTCAGTGGCAGGCATTATTATGTCATAAACAATATAAAATATGCACTTACTCCAGTCTCAGGTGGGCTGCAGCCAAACCCAAGATCACAACAAAGCACCTTCAGCTGCTCAACTGTCTGTGCTCAAGGGCATATCTCCATTTGTATTGTAGAACAAAATAAAAGCACAATTTCTAGGGGTGACCTAGGCCTCCCTTTATCATCTTTACACAAAAATGTTGTGTTTTTATTTTGGCTGAAGATTATTTTTAGAAACAATATAAAAAGTCATAAACATGGGAAATGTATTATTATGACCAATAATTTATGGAAAAAAAGACATTCAAAGAAGTGGCAAAATTAGATATCCGTTAATATCCTTTGCTTGTTGCTTGCTTGTTTTCTGCTAGACTTCCCTCAGAATTGCCCTGAATACAACACAGCAATAGTATTAATGTTATTTGTAGTGTATACAGTATGTCATTTCTCATGTGCCTGTTATTAAATATGCAGCCAATAAAAAGGTCAGATCCAAAAGATCAATCTTTAAAACTTATAGCCACGTCATGTGGATTATTCCCAAATATATTAACTCAGTTGATCACGTTCCAGTTCGACGAATCAAACGTAGTAAGCATTCTTTCGGTGTGCATGATGTGTGCAAAGAAGCTCTTCATCTATGATTTCTACTGATGATCTTTAATGAAAGACTTTCCAATTCCATCCACATTAAATGCATGTTGGTAACACCAGCTGTCTAGTTGAAATCACTCAGTTTATTAAAATTGATGAAGGGAACATAAAATATTTCTAGCCACACTACTTCAACTCTTGAGCAAGTTTATAAATAATAATGTTTTATACATATATATATATATATATATATATATATATATATATATATACAATATTATTTATAAACTTGCTATATTCTTATATAGATATACTGACAGGGATGACCTTTGCCTCTCTTGCCGGGCTTGTGCATGGCTTCTTATGTCAGGTGACATTGGACAGTGAGGCCAATGGTGGGCCATCATCAGGCCAGCTTGAAAAGGAAATTTCCAGATAACTTCGGAGAGGATCCCCAGGCCCGTCCTATGCACGTATAGGCTAATGAACTGACACTTTATGTTACTACCACTTATTACCTTCCTATATGTGTATGTACATCTCCCTTCCATTTAGATTGTAAGCTCTACGGGGCAGGGACTCTTATTTCATTCATGGCCTGACAATTGTGAAGATAGTGATGTATCTTCATGATTTCATGCTTGTAATTTACTTCATTTGCACTGTGTTAAGCACTTTACCATGTCTGTATTATAAATGCATTGTTGAATTATAAAGCACTGCATAACTTAGTGGTTTTATAAATAAAAAAAAATGCATACATACAATAATCCATTATATGGTGCATTTGTGAATATATTCCTGTAAAAGCCTGAATTTTCTCATCAAGATTATATCATCATCAATGACTAAATAACCATTTCTAGTTTCTTCTTGCAAATGAACAGTTGTCCATGATGAAACAGTGTCTTCCCTGTGTAAATCTAAAAACATAAAAGGAACATCTAAAAACAACTCTTTTCCAATTAGATGCATGATGATATGATATTAAATTAGTGATAGCATACTCTTCTGTCTTTCACAGACTATGGAACTATTAAAAAAGTCCTTGCACCGATTTATCAAAATTCAAGTAGTTGTCTCTTGGAGGAGATTGAACTTCTCCCAAAGGGGCAAGTGGAGTCCATCAGAAGACTTCATATCCTTCACAGTCAGAGTGTCCTATTTGTGGGTCTTCATGGACATGTTGTGAAAATCCCCCTGAAAAGATGTCTATTCTACAAAAACCGCAGGTATGGTGCATACTAGTGGGTGTTTGATACGTAATTGTTTTATTTTTAATTTTCACATAGTTTTGTTTTAGATGAATATATTTATGATTTCTGTTTATTAATAAATATAACTATCTTAAAAATATATACTAACAAGCAAAATCTATTTGTCAGCAGTAACATGCAATAAAAAATTAAGGGGGTTATTCACTAAGGTGCAAAATCGACTGTCGAATTCCCCATAGCAAATCCGCGACAATTTCCCTATTGTAAAATCACGACAATTTTTTAAAGTTAAGATTGCGACAATTTTCCCATAATAAAGTCGTGACTGCAGCAATATTCTCATTATAAAGATGTGACTGCGACAGTACCAGCCTATTAAGACTGTCTTTATCTGGCAAATTCACACCTATACTCAACAATTCGGACTTTAGTGAATAACCCCCTAACTCCTCTTAAAAAAACTGTAGTATTATTATATAAGAGTATTTTCTTGAATTCTAGTCCGTTAAAGCATGTTTGCCAAATTGAAAAGTTTTCGTTATTATTTTGAATTTAATTTTTCACTGTACTTGATGCATAAACTATAATATTTAAAGAATCTGTGCACTTCTTACTGTGTTGTTTCGTCACTGTTCTTGGCCAGAGAGAGTCATTAAACAGCAATGTTCCAGGAACAACCAATTGTCTACAGTGAACAAAAATAAGTGGATGTTGAAGGAATCAATAAACCATTGAATTCATGTATTTAATGTTTTAACTATTTATAGGACATGAACCAGTTTTTATATTGTGGGACAGCTTCTTAATTGTTTGATTAAATGTTTTCATTATACACATAAAACAAGTAAGTGATTGCAAATAACCATTGGATTAAATCTGTATATTTACAGTCTCTGATATGACAATTTTATGCTGTACACTAAACAAAAACAAAAGAAAAACAACAAAAACAACACGTTTCTCCTTTCTTTATTTCTTTATAAAACTATATCTATAAACCATGAAGATGAATTGACAAATCATTCTCACCAGAAATTGGTCAGTGTGTAATTCTCATTACACCTTTATTTTATCTGATAACAAAATATTTTATATGTAAATAGTAGGACAGACACAAAGCCAACTGGATGTTGTTAGCAGGTATTTATTTTTTTTAAAAATTCTCATTATTTATCTTGCTGTTTGGTCTTCGTTTTTGTCTCTTTCAGTCTGTCTTTGAACCCTGTTCCTGTTTGCTTAGCTAACAAATGCTAGGGAGTAGAGAAAATTCTAAATGGTAAACTGGAGTAGATATGAACAAAAGAATTAAAGAGACTTAAAATAAGTCTTGACTATTAACTGCAAATATATATGCTTGAATATAAACATAACTGCAAAATTGCAGCCTTGTGCTATATAGTTTATACATGGTCATGGTACTTCTTAGTGATATATAATATCCTTATAATTATGAAAAAGAGGTGCGTTATTTTCTCTTTCTCAAATAAACCATAAGTGCTGTCAATTGACAGCCGATCATGCCTTATCATGTTGTATACGTGACAATGCTCTCATTTTATTCATGCAATTTTATATTTCATTTAGCTCTGAAGCACACTTTATTATGGGAGTTATTAATTTTACAATGAAAGTTTGATACTGTATATAAAAAGATAAAGAGTATACAAGATAAAATAAGCAGTTTTTGTCTATAAAATGGTACTGTCTATACAAAGTTTTATATGTTGGAAAAATCCAGTATTGATACAAAAAGTAATGATGTTGATTTGTCATGTACACAGCATTTCATTACATTTTTGTGTGCAGTACATGTACTGAAGTGACTTTGCTAACAAATGCCCAGAAGTCTCCTCAGACTTCAAATAAATCAGATGTGACAGAGCAAAACAAAATGGTTTGCCTCCAGCCAAAAGAGACAGATAAAGATCAAAGAGATTAAAGCAACTGAGTAGGTCTTGCCATCTGTAAATTCCATTCATAAAACAGGATTTGTTGTTTACACTTTCCAGTAGTTTTTTTTATATGACATGGTTTCTCTTGTAACATGTTTTAAATTTCAAAAGCAGGCATTCTGTGCAAAGTTTTACACCTTTCAGCTATGCTATTAAAGAACTAGCAACACCAAATGCTGAAAATATCTGGATATTTTGTCTACTTTTCTTAATATTCTGTTTCATTTTTATGGAAGTATGACATCAATATTTGTATAATATTATTGAAATAGAGTTTTCCTTTTTTAACCAGTTCATAAATGTATGTTTCTGTAGTTTATTTATGCAACAGTTAAAGATGTCTGCAATTAGTAAGGAGAAAAAACTCACAGTAATAAAAATCAAGTTTGACTTAAATGGAAACACCTTTACAAGTTCTGCAGTGGATTAACTTCCACTCCATTTTAAGTATTTTCCTTTTAATCTATTCATAAAGACAGAGTTCCAGATATTTCTTGTTCAGATCCCAGGAAGAATGACTGTATCATAGTTGGCACAAGAGAACATCTGTTTTTATTTTTGAATTTCTTAGTTCTTACTGAACTAAATATATTAGCCCATCTACATTATCTGCACCTCTGCTTTAGGGCTTGTTCATTTAAATCAAGGGTCAGCAACCTTTTCGGCTGAGAGAGCCATATAGTGCAGCTCTGCTCAGCCCTTTAGAATCCGGTGCCACTGATGTCATGCATGATGTCACATAGGTGATGTCAGCGACTCCGGATTGGCTAGCAACCTGGAAGCGCTGAGAGAGCTTTATCTCTACAGCACTTGCCGGCGATTAGTCAGCAGACTGTAACGAGTGGTGCTTGCATGTGTGCACCACTCGTTGCAGTCAAAAGAGCCACATCTGGCTCAAGAACCATAGGTTGCAACCCTTGATTTAAACAAAACATGGCTAATAAGACTTAGGAAAATTGCTGCAACATTTTCCTAGTTCACTCTTTTCTAGAATATTATTGAAAATGAATAGTTGAAATGTTTGGTTTCATTAAATGGGAGCAAAAATAATAATACATATGAAATAATGCATTTGCTACAGCATATGTAAAAGTAGTATGTGTAAAGTAATTGTTGTTGCATTAAAGTTCAGTAATGGAATAATACCACATTTTGTAAGTTGCCTCCTGGCATACCCACAGCTCTTGCAAATTCTGTTACTCCTAATTCCCAAAAAGGAAAATATCATTGGTTTATATCAGTGTCAGGCTGGAGTTCTGGGGCCCACCAGGCTACAAGAGATCAGAGGCCCATCAAAAAAAAAAAAAAGATTTTTATCTTGTCTTCTAATTCTCTTCTTTAACTCCTATGAATCTATTGTACCTTACCTATTTTTACCCAGAGAGCAATATTTTTTTTTTCATTAAATAAATCCCGTGCAAACATTAATGCTGACATTACACTGGAGGTAATTCATTGTTACTTCTGTTTTTGTCCAAGTAAGTATTTGTAGTTCCTCTACAAAATGCCTTCTGTCCTTATAAATTAGAGTTTAAACATAAGGCAGTTACAGCCCCCATTTGTTACAAAATATGTTTCTTTATAGATGATATAAATAGTAGAACATTTTAACAACAGGACTACAAATCCAATCTTTCATTTGAAGTAAAGTAAATGATTGCTTCCAGAGAAAAAACAATCAGAGGAGAGAAAACCAATTTCCAGTTTTGTGGCTCAGTGGGATTCCTCACTACTTCATTATTATGAACAGTGAGACCAGTAATCAAAGATTTGCTTAAAAAAACAACAAAAATAGACACCTTCCATTCTAACTATAGACTATGCTTTTTACATTTTGCTATAAATCTGTTTTATTAGCATATTAATCCTTAGCTACTATACCCAAATATAAATGAATGAAATTTGAATCTTGAAGTTAATAATAATGTGACAATGTAAAGTCCTTTGTTACCAAAACTTCAAAAGTGTTCAAATAAAATTGAAATCCTCTGACATCTATTTACTCATGTGTTAAGTGTTTTCAGTTGTATTATGTATGATATTTTGGGACTGTTTAGTACAACAGAGAAATAGTCCTTGAAGATGGTAAATCCAGTTGCATCTGAGTTAAACAGTCATTAATCATGTCATTATTTGAAATATAGTAATATGCCATTATTTATAATGCCATTGCTACAGATATTGGCATAGCCAAGATTTATTGGTAGATAGCACTGTAAACATACTCGTGTTAACTTTAGACTGACTAAAATGATATCTGTGTTAAAGGCTGGAAAGGGAGAAGCCTAACACTCTGTGCATATATAGTTTATACATTATAAAAGGTCAGTCCAAGGACTGTATAGTCAGTAATAATACGTTAAACACATTAGTATCAGGAGTCATAAAAATGCAACGAAAAGCTTTATATCACATTATTTATCAAAGTAGATGTTAATGGAAACAACTAATCACGGGGTCTCAATGTCCATTTTAATAACCATATTAATACACTTTACCTGTATGTTAGTATCATGAACCTTGTACTTTATGTTATACTTGAATGGCCTATAACAGTACCACAAATAGGTAGATCCCAGTTAATGACTCAGACTCAGTACCCCCACCCTTCTCAAGAAGGACTTGTCAGTGGAGAGGATCCTCTGAACCCATACTACTAACCCTATGCACAGGGCTGGCTCTCCCATTAGGCCATATAGGCAGATGCTAGGGACGCCAGGTGTCCAGGGGGCTTGGCAGCTATTATTTAAGCACTGGGGTGCTTGTCAGCTATCTCCCTGGGACCTCAGCAATTCTACTTTACATTTGAGGGATTTCCCTGTGATTTGGAGCCAGTTTTTTTTCATGACTGAAATAGTGGACGGTATAGTCTATTTGGACAACACTCATGATATAATGTAGCAGTTACTATTATATATACGCTATCTACGTATTTATCTATATATTCTCTAAGACTACATTCTTTTTATATCTGTATTTATTCTATATTGTTTCTATACCAATTGATTATGCCACTTATTTATCAGCATGCCAACCTAACCATGTTTTTAGTTTTATTTTAACCTGTTTTTAATTACACTGGTCTGGTTACTGGCCATTTTGATTTTTTGCACCTGTGTGTTCTTGTTTGGTTAATTAATAAAACTTGTTAAATGTGTGCACACTACATAAGAGAGTTCTTTTTCTTGCCATTTATTATTAGGCCATATAGGCAGTAGCTAGGGGCGCCAAGTGTCCAGGGGGCACTCGCGTGCATTTATTTTGTTTTACTAGCGACGGAAATGTTGGAGGTGAGTGGGGAGCAGCGTGGGGCAGGGGCAGCACAGGGGGGCAGCGCAGGATGAGGGGGGTGCCGGGTGGGGGGTTGCCTAGGGCGCTAATAGGGTCAGGGCCACTACTGCCTATGCACACAGTGAGATTGGTATCTTAATTATGTTTATAGACAAATTTACATTAAGGCTGTACTTCCTATTTCTTTTCTTGGGTTGAATATGTAAATTAAAGACAAGGTTTTCCTTATTATCATATGCATCTAACTAGTTCCTTGTGAGGCTAGTTGGGACCTGCAGTCCCTAAGTAATGCCCTCCATACTTTCTTTAAAAGTGGTAGATTATTATTACCTGCTCTAGCATTTCATTATAAAATATATCCAATGGTGCGCTGTTATCTAAAAAGCCATCAAATATCTATATCCATACAATTGTCCAAGGTCTTTATTTACCATAACACACAGCTCTTTGATTTTTCCTAAAAAATGTACACTAACCATAGCTGATATGCTGAAAGTACATGGTCTGCCAGCCTGAACCACTGTATTGGGCTCTAGTAATATCTTATAGAACTGTTGCTGATAGTATATCATGTTTGTCATAATGGATACTAATTAAAATGCTATTTTAACACTGACCTGTTATCCCACATAGGGCAAAATTTACTAAGGGCGAAGCGATCGCCCGAAGTTAAAATTCTGTTTGCACGTGTGAAATTTCGATCGATTTCTGATCGTGCGATTGGAAATCGATCCAAATTCCGCACGTGCGGTAAAATTTGCGATCGGGCGGAAAAATTCCACCTTTAATAAATTTCACACTTAGGGCGAAATTTACTAAGGGCGGATTTTTTCCGCCCGATTGCAATTTTTACCGCACGTGCGGAATTCTGATCGATTTGTGATCGCACGATCGGAATTCTGATTGATTTGCAATCGCACGATCGGAATTGCGATCGATTTGCGATCGCACGATTGCAAATCTATCGAAATTCCGCACATGCGGAAAAATTCTGCCCGTGCAAACAGAAATTAACTTCGGCCGATCGTTTCGCCCTTAGTAAATTTCGCCCATAGTATTTGACTGACTGGGAAATGTCACATGATCCATTAAACAATGCCAGTTCAGAGCAGTGAGGAATATACTTTTCACACATGCTCTATTAAAGCCAGTGCCTCAGGCACCAGCTTTCTCATCAGGAGTTAGAGTGACAAAGACTAATTGTGAAATTATACATACAGAAAAAGCAGAAATCATAAAAGTAACATAGAAGGGAAAGATTGTGAGTTTATTGTGTGGTAACATGAATTAAACAGAAATAAAGCATGAAAATCATAGAATAGAAATAACTTTAAATTATATCCACGTGTGGCAGGGAGGAAGTGATTTTGCATATCTAACAGTAGACTTATAACAAATACAGTGAACTTAAACATCTTACACACTAAACAACAATAACCAACTAGCTCCATAGGACTTTTTAAAAGTTTTATTTATAATGGGGAGTAAGGAAAAGGTAATAAAAGGAAAGGAGATACGTGTTTGTTCTAGTGAAGGGGTAAAACCACAAAAGGGACTGGTTCTTCTTTACAATGGCTGGGGCTACTGAAAAAAACAAAACCCAACACCAAAGAAATTGATTTGGTACATACATATCCATAGGTGTGATTTGACAGAAAGCTCCTCATTAGTTTTCATATAATTAAATTATTTTTAATTGTGGGGTGTTGCAAGGCTGAATGCTGTGCTTTTTTGGCACATCAAGACAAGTCCTTAAAGTTAATAGCTTCACAAAGAACAGCCCTACTGAGGAAAGTTCTACCTACAATTTAAATGGTAGCATGGTCAACTCTTGAAGAACTTTATGTTTCATAACTCCATCAGAGATTTCAGATAAACCAGGTGCATTAAATGCTGATAAAACATATTTGTAAATAGAATACTCTTGATAGGCAGTCATAGCATAGGACCCCTTTACCACTAGCAACATTTATTGACTTTTAGCAGACAAACCCTACAAATCATATTTAAGGCACTGGAAACCACAATTTATATTAAGAACATGTTTTTCTTTTTTTAAAAAGTATTGTTTTGTGTTCTCTATAAATCCTAGGTATACATATCTGTAGCAATCACATTAGAAATAATGGCATGTTACTATATTTTTAACAATGACATGATAAATGTCTGGTTAATAATCACCAAGGGTTCTTACTCTTTAGTAGTAAACAGTCCCGAAATCTTAAATATGCCTTTAATAAAATGAAAAACACTTAACACATGAGTAATTAAGGGGGCAATTCACCATTGAGCGAAGTGAGCTCGGAATTCTTCGGCTCACTTCGCACATGGTGTTATGCGCTCGCTGATGTCCTGCACGCGGACATCAGCGAACGCTTTAAAGGAATTTCAGTTTCGGTGAGACCCAAAGAGTCGCCTCGCCGAGACTGGAATCCCTTTAAAACACTTGTTGATGTCCGCGTACAGGACATCAGCGAGCGCATAACACCATGTGCAAAGTGAGCCGAAGAATTCCGAGCTCACTTCGCTCAATGGTGAATTCCCCCCTAAATGTTGTCAAAGGAAAAGACCTAGAATAGCTGCACTTGAGGCATCTTACATTTTCAAGTCAGTTTCCCCTCTATAAACTGTAAGGCACACTTAGAGAATTTGAATTTTCTTTGTGTTCGTTATAGTTGCAATAAAAATCAAAGATATGTCCATAGATTTTTTTTAATTAAGCTTTAGAAAGATAAACTGTTTTATTGCAACAAGCAGGTCCCTTTCAGTACAATAATCAGGACAAGTGTATTATTCTTATTGTTTACCATCAAGCAATACTCAAATTTTGCTGACAGAATTTACTCAGTGTTGTTCCCAAATTCAGCAACATAATTAAGCTCAGATTAATGAAATACAACAGATGTAGATGATGTTTTATGTGGTGAGTTTGTTTGGTCAGTTCTACTTAAATTCCATTTTATTTTAAATAGAAACAATTCTCAGCAGGTTTCAACCAAATAAATTTGAATGCACACCTAAAGCGTGAAGTTTATATATTTTACAAGCAAAGACTTTTTACTGGTGGGGAAATATTGAGACCTCCGACAGTTTATTAATGAAAGTGTTGTTCAAAGCAAAACTCTCTGCTTGGATTTTATTAACACAATTGTACATTTCCCATTATGTGTCAATATTCCTGGCTCTTTCTGCAGTAGGCATGAAATAAAGCAAGTGATAGTTTGACTACAGTCAATAAGTAAAATAGACGCTGTATGAAATTAGGTTTACCTGGAAAAATCTATGGTTTAGAGTCAGTTAGGTCTTATCATTTTTTTACAATTGTTACAAAACAAGATTATATATGTTTCATATGTTTATACAATGAGAAATCCCAGGATTAATTGGCAGAAATTATAGTGTTTTTGTTATTTAAAATGACAGTAACAGCGACAAATAAAACTGGCCCTGATGCAAAACTATAACTTTGATGAAAAAATTTTATTAGTACTGTAAAAACCATAACAATAAGATAGTATATAAATGCCAACAATATATGAATGCCAAAACGGGAATGGGGTGTGCACTGCTTATCTAGAATCCAGTGAATCAATCTAACATTAAATCCAAATCAAGCAGTAAAGGCTTTTCCTGCATTTTGGGTTGTTTTCCCCTTCATTTACAAATACACATCATTATGTCCTCAATGTGCAGGGCTGATTATTAAAAGACCCAGATGTATACTGCAGACTACACTGGATTATTTGCACAGATGAACTGATTATCAGCCTTGCAAAATTTTAGAGACATTAGATGTCTGCTGTTAAATGGGTAGAGTGGCCTAAGCATACCTGTTGCATAGTAATTAATTTAACGGCATATCACATGGCTATAGTAGTATACAACATGAATGGAAATTTACTAGAAATTGCATTGATTAATGCAGGATTCAACAGATTTTAGTACAGCCTTACAAACTATTTATATTTCTCCTACTTTAATGGGGAATGTTGCCATGCATGAAATTAGCATGTTAGCATCAGCATGTGCATACAAATACATGCCACTATTCTACATTAAGAAGTTAGGAAGGTGATAATGGAATATACATATTCTGATTCATTCTATTGAAATAGAACATCTCTTAAATATAATTGACCAGATCATTGCTAATTAGGAACCCTTTGAAAATTAGTCTGCAGATAATCAAGGGTTTAGTTACATTCCTGTATGAATCAATATATATATATGTACTTACAATCCAACAATATCTTTAAAAGTAGCATATTTATGGTATATAATATAATATTGTACAGCAATTTTATATGGATTTAATCTGGAGGTGTAGGCCTTTAATTAATGAGCAGTTCCCTCTAACCATGTGTGTTCACATGTTGAGGGCGGACATGTTTGTTTAGGGTGTGTTCCTTGCTTTCACTGTATATATTTGACTGTTTTGGCTTTACAATTCACATTTGATAAAGGGTCTTACCTGAAACATGCAAAAATCATGTGCTGAATAAACAGGCGGTTGTTATGTGCTGAATAAACAGGCGGTTGTTATGTGCTGAATAAACAGGCGGTTGTTATGTGCTGAATAAACAGGCGGTTGTTATGTGCTGAATAAACAGGTAGTTGTACTCGCTTCACTTGCAATTTCAGTGAATCTCTCCTTTTATTTTTCCATTCATGAGAGTTTGGACAGAGCTTTTTTTGATATTCCCGATTGTCTTGCTGGAATTTCACTACTAGCACTACTTCTATATCTACGGAATACAGTATGTTTGAATAGATTTTTTTGTAGATGCACACTTCATATATTTCCCTCTTTATGTAGAATTTTGGGAATAAAAAGGGATGATCAGACAATACATGACAACATTGCCTTTAAAAAAGGGAGACTTATGGGATATACCTAATGCAAATAAAAATATTTTCCAGTGCAGTCTTGCTCACTGCATTCTTCATATGTTCATTTTTCCTTTTTCAAGGAGAACGTATAGTTGGTTATTACAGATGTACAGATGTTACTTACAGGTGTTAAATGAGATGTGATAAAGTGCTAGACTGCAGGCAAATAAGGTTTAACCCATATTAAGTATTTATAAAATAAATGATATACTGTATATGTTTAGGCATGATCTGTAAATAAAAAAAAAAATGTTAGCATTAAAAGATGTCAATTCAATATTTACTAATGAACTAAAATATGAAGGATACCAAAATAAATTGCATTTCACTACACAACTCAGACCACAGCAAAAGAATAAACATTTGCAGTCACAATTTTATCTTTAAATTTCAAGCAAACTGACAATAAACATACTTTCCTCTAAATATAATAGTATATACAGTTTTTTTTAATTCTACTTTCTTTAATTCTTTACCATTTTATGCTTTGCTTTTAGGATTTTCTTACTTCAGAATTTTTGGACTTACCATAGGTGGTCTTCATAATTGTGCTAAATTACTCTAAAACTGTATGCTTTTAAGACGCACTTACAGTCCGTCAGACTATATAATAAATTATTAATAGTATATTTGGTGAGGGTCAGACAATTGCGTATGTACTGGCGTCAAGCTGAAATTGTACAGAATATTCCTATTGTAAGTCAACCTAGCATTCAGTAGCACAAGGGAGCACATTTTGCTGTATGCGTACTACAAAAAAAGTGATCAGTTAGGGAATGTTTTGCCTTTTATTCTATTTTATTTAAAGAATGTATTTTTGTTGGCAACTATTACTATATTTCAGAATTGTTATAGATTTAATTACCAATTTGAATTAATTTTCAGCCTATACAGTAGTCTAACAATTCTATTTTATGTTCTTATCTTTTTAAATGCACTGGTAATGTCAAGAGTTCCAGTCCATTTTGTGCTTTAAAATGTGTGACTTGGAGGAATGTTGAGAATAAGCCTACTTTTTGCTGATTAGTTTTCAAGCTTTCATTCACAAACAATACAATAAGGAGTTGTCTAAGAAAAGTTCAGGATCATTTATCAGTTCCAGTCATATCCTCTTAATTTATATTTATGAATGGAATGCATGTCTTACTAGTGAAAAGTAAAGTTGACTGCATATATGTAACACATTTATTAAAGTATCATTTATAAGAACGTGTTTATTGTTCCTGACTTGACTGGATACCTTAACTCTACAAACCAAGAAGTGTGATTACAGTCAATTGTAAATCCTCTCTCCAACCAGGTACATGTATACACTTATGTGGTATAAATGAAAACTTGCAGATGTGATGTGAAATTGTGTTAACCGCAGTTAGAAATAATATTAAAATACAGACATCCTTTGGCCACATAGAGGTGAGGAAAACATGGCATTGTTGGGATGGGGGGACAGACCTGATTGGAGGGAAGGGAAATAGGAAGTGGCAGTGATTGGCTTACCTTTTCACAGAGTTCTTGGTCTTCCTCTTCTCCCTTCCTCCAGGAGAGTGGCAGGCAACAGCATAGCCCACCAATCCTTCTCTCTAGCAGTATGGGTCTGTTGGATAGGTAGTGATGGCCTTTGAAGGTTTGGTATCAGCTCTAGCTTGGGAATGACATGATATATTGCTTTAAGTGTGACATCACTTGATGAGCGTTTAGTGGTTGTGGCTAACAAGGATCTAATGGTTGAAAAAAGGTGTTATTGGGGTTACTGTTGAAAGAAATGTTATTTTACCAATTATCTATATTTATAAATAAAGCTGGTGTTGCCTTTACAAACCAGTTGGGAGTGTCCAGTATCTTTATTAATTAGAAATGGGACATCAGCCTTATTAATGCCAAAATCTTAAAATAAGTTTGAAAACAATTGTTACTAAAGTGGGTGAATGTTCTGCTAAAGTCTGCTTGATGAAGTACTACATTCAGCAAGAAGCATTAGATTTGAATGGAACTTCCTGTTATTTATAACCTTATAAATGGCTAGTTCTAACACAAGGTTCATTTATATTTTAAAACAACCAGGGGGCGGGTACATTGTGACTTTACATGTCACATATTGGGGGAAGAAAAGAGCTGCAACTGGCATTTTTCATTTTATGATCCTGGGCATAGGATCATGAGATGAAAGCTGATCAAGCAGCAGTACAGTTAATATAGGTTCTCCTGTAAAACCTGATAACACTGAAGCACTTAATTTTATGATAAAGGAAAATGAGCGCCAACTATCTCCTTTTCCTGCCATTAATACCATCTTGTGAGTACTATCATTTTAGTCTTTCTGAGCAAACTGCAGTATACTACTACAAATGTAAACTATACTCTTGGATCCACGTGTAGCAAGACAGAATATTTATACCTCAGACACAATTAAACAGAAAATGTGCTTACTTCCAATTAGGTGCATAACGTGCAACAGAAAGTGCATAATACTGTATATATTTCTATAAATGTGCACTACACACTGTGAATGCTCTACACACATGCAGCAACTGTACCTTTTATTTCCATTAATGCAAAATTTACCTGAAATATTTAAATATGTTTAAATGAACCAGACACGCACATCATAAGTGGAGAAAAAGCTGATGATAGAGTAGTATACTCAAGGCTTGATAGAAATTAGATCAAGACAGGTTATAAAACACTTGTTCTTAGTCCTTGCAATGGTGTACACTTGTAGACAGCACTACTGTAATGACCAGAAGTACTTCATGTGCTGTATTCTTTCAAATTATAGGAAAGTGAGTTCACAGTACATTTCCTATTAGAAACAGTAAAAATTATAGTGATCTATTTAAAAGGTAACCATTAAGCACACCTTAAATGGAAGATTTTAGGCAGTTAAGATCTGAAGAAAGTTTTGTCCTAAAACTGTTGTTATCAATCACCCAAATGGAGGCGTGCATTTCTTTATAGCCAGTTTTGCACCCTACTTGCAATCCACCATTGATTGTAAAGTATTCTTCACATTTGTATTATTTACTTCATAAATAAAAGCAGTGAAGCTTTCAGTCTAGATTCTTAATTGACAGACTTCTCAGCCTTCAGTTTAACAAGTATGTTTTTGTAGGAACCTGAAGGAGAACCAGGCAAGTGTAGAAAGACAATACAAACTCCATGCAGATGTTGCCCAGGGTGAAATTGAACCCAGAATCCAAGGCTACAAAGCAACAGTGATAACTATTGGATCACTGCACTATATATTTTGTATATACCACTTGGAATAGGTTTTAACAATTCGTTTTCATAATAGTTTTTAGTAATAGGAAATGACATGTAAAGTATGTATCGAAAAGTTTTTTTTTAAGATGCATAGTGCCTCAAATCATTAAAAAAAAATCCCGAAAAAAAATAAATACATACAAATAATTGCGTACAAACTAAAACATGGCGTAACGCAAATAAATTACAAAGTTTCATATGCCCCTAAAAATAATCATATCTTAAAAAACCCACATTTATGTGACAACAGGTTGGAAAAAAAATGTTCATGTTTCAACATGAAAGTCCCATTGTGCACAAAGCAAGTTGTATAAAAATGGTTTACTGCCGTAATAAATTATAAACATAGTAATAATGGGATGTCAGAGACCCATCCTTTGCAATCACTGTAATTTATTTAGGTTTCACTAAGGGAAATGCTGTGTATTTTATCAGTGTATTTTGATCCACAGTAATAAGTTAAAAAATTCATATACTATTAGAGAAAACTGACAGTATCCTTTAACTCTGTAAATTGTGCTGTCTGCTGTAATAAATGTTATCAGCACCAGAAAGTATATTATTAATAATGGTAATAATCAGTCTAGATGTAATTGTAGTGCTGTAAAAATAAATATCTTAAATTTTAATTCTGTTGCTAACATGGTTATAAACAGAATTATGATGCATCTGTCAAAATTAGTTAACAACTCAAGGGTGCTTGTTTATTTATTTAATAATGTTCATATTTTAGCAAGAATGTGATTCTTTACAGAAGAGCTTTAATGAGCAACGTATACAAAACATAAATATTAAATGCAATGAGGACAGACATTCTCTGCTGTTACGCAACTACATTTGTTCTCATAGGGTAAAATGTATGAAGGTCAGTTCAACCCTTTTCAATTCATTTTGATGTTCTTCAGTGTTATTTTTCTATTTGCTGAACTTTTAGATTCAGCTGTTTTATAAAGGACAGATAAGACTAGATATTGATCCATCAAAATCGATGCACTTGTTTTAATCGGCACTGCTTTTAATGCAGTTCCAGTTCTATTGCTTACTGATATCGATATACATGTTTCATCAGAAAATCTTTGTTAACTGCAGCTAAATAACCAAACATGCTCCATAGAGAAAATTGGATTTTTGCCAGACGAAATTAGGTGAAAACGTTTCAGCGAAAAAATTAGATGGAATGTCTTTATAAATTCAGCAAAAACAGTGATATCGATATATTGCCATTATTTTACCAGCTCTATCAAGTGGCTTTTTGTATTTTTCCTTGAAGAATGTGAAGATCCCCAGATTCTTCTAACTGTTAAGCACATGACTGATAATGTGATGTCATATTGTTTTTAATTCAAATATTCTGGAGCTGGTCCTGTAAACCATCAGAAAATATAGTCAACTGTAAGCATAACTTAATGTGTTTGGAGTAGAGGTTTAAATTCATTAGTAAGACCTACTAATTTTTTAAAACATTTTATTCAGCAGTAAAAAAATTGGCTTATCCACTTAATGCAAGTATTTGAAACACAGCAGACATAAAATAGGATGAAAGAATGAAAGCCATGTTATTCTACAACATTAGGAGATGAAAATACAATAATAACTGTGCAGTCCCTGTGGAAATTTACCAATTATTGCACTTTGTAAGCCTGCTCTTCCCAATTAGTTCAATCCAAGCAAAATGTTGTGCAGGAGAAATACCAATTCTTTGGGCTAAAACAAACATCTCAATAAATCATTTGCTTAGCTTTATTATATTGATGCTGAAATTAAAGTGCATCTTAGAAATACAGACACTGTGTCTGCAACTGTGGATTTGAAGTCTCAAGCTAAATCATTTAAACAGAGAAATTATAGTCTCATATAATAATATAATATTGCCCTTCACATTTCACATTGTGTATATATATATATATATATATATATATATATATATATATATATATATATATATATAAAATAAATTTTGGTATTGGGTTCTGATTGTCTGTTTTTCTGGGTTTTTTTTAATTTAGAATCACAAAATAAAAATATCCATTAGTCCATTTGTCAATGTTCACCTCCATTATGATCAAAGTTCACAATATCTGTATATGAACACTGACAGTGGTAAGCTTTTAATGCACTGCAATGCAAAATAATGTATATTGATAATGTATTTATATATTCATATTGTAATCTCTTTCCAGTTAGACCACCCCTTTGACCCTTCATGCTTTATTTTTGTGCATCTGATATGGATATTGTGTCCTCTCAGTTCAATCGGCTACAGGTGCACTGACCTTTCTAATCCGCAAAGATACTTATAAACTGTGAAATGGAAGTGTTACAATAATGCCTTTTAAAGATATTTTCTAAAAATGTATCTAATATATAATCTATTTCAGTTACAAGTATGGATAACACCCATAAACCTGTTTTTTGCATAATAATTAAAATGGTTCATTGCATTATTCAGTCATAATGAAGAGGTTTTTATCCTCAGGGTTGTAAGACAATCAGTGGAAGTTCAGTATGTTAAACTATATTTCTGTTTCATTTTTACATATAAATATTGACATTTGATTGGCCCCTATTTATGTGTAATTCAGATTAGAACATAAATTAGTGTCCAGCAGTGCTTTGTTTATACTGATACCAAAGCACTATCACAGCAATAAGCAGTGAAGGCCATTGCTCCATGTCAGACTCACTTTAAGGTAGGATTTTATTTCTGTCTGACAGATGCAAATCATTTCATACTAAGTACAGTACAGCACCAGATGGAAACAGCTGCTTCTAATTATAAGAATAATTATACAATATTACCTGCTCTTTCCTTGTAATGAAGGAATCTGAAAAAAAACTGTAGATGAATCACAATATGCATATGAATACATAATGTAAGCCTATGCAGCCCTTGTGACACCTCGATACATCATAATCCACCTGTGACTAAGCATACCTCTTATTTTCACATTGCAAACTCCAAAATCAGGACAAAACATGCCTGGAAAATTCCTGCCTATTCTGAGTGAACTTGGCACGTTTTTTAGGTATCTTTTGCATCTCCATGTAAGCCCTGCCTGTTATGTGTGCAATAAATCTAAGAAACAGTGGCAATATATGGCCAGAAAGTTACTGCATCCATACAAAGGAAACAACGCTGTAAAAATATGTACATTTACAACAGCGTTATTTTAAAATAATAGTATGTATTGGTGCATTTGTTACTATGATTCCGGAAATAATTGCATGCTTTCATGTCATGTCTTATAGAGTTATAAAGGGATTCTACAGCTAATGATACTACTATAGTATTAGTTGAGGCTTTTAGATTCTCTATTTTGGATGAAACCTGCATAGTATCCCTTACATGGTGGATTTTCAAGTGACTTATGGATTTTAGGGAATGTATAAAAGGTTTCTATGCTTGGAAAGTGCGTTGCAAGCAGATCTGCTTCAGCACTGCTAATCTCACCATTATCCACACATTGATTTAATATTTTATTATATACAGAAAGTAAATTATCAGTGGGATTGAACAGAAGAGGCTCGGGACCTGCCCACTCCTCGCTATGCTGCAATGAGCAAATAAGGGAGTTAAAATGCAAGTTCTCACATTAGTAGTGTTTAGGAGTTTCTACTGTAACTGAGGACTGGCCCACACCCTGCTATGCTGCAATGAGCAGATAGGAGAGAAAAGCCCTCTTATATGGTAGTGCTAAAAGGGTTCAGGTATTTTCTCTTATTATTATCCACATGTAGTGCCGGCTCTGCCATTAGGCAGAGTAGGCAAATGCTAGGGGCGCCGCCTGCCCAGGGGGGCGCTCCTAGCATTTTTTTTTACATTTGTGCCTGCCACTTGGAAGGTTTGTGTGTGTGTGTGGGGGGGGACGCATCGCGAGGGGGGGGGGGGTGCCTAGGGCGCCAATAGGGCCAGAGCAGGCTCTGTTCACATGAACAGTAATTGCAATTTAAAATAAATTAGTTAATATGAAATGGAGATTGTAGCTTCCCTATTTCTCCTATATGCTGCCTGCAATGATCAGACAGGGGAATTAACTATGGCTAAGTCTATGTGAACCTCAGCCCCTACTAAAGATCACTCCATTTGTACATTTATCCCCAGGAGCAATTAATATCTCCTGAATACTGGTACTATCAAACTAATTGCTGCATAGTGTATCTTTGTGTACCTGGGGAGTTTCCCTCCCAAACTATGTGGTTTTCTCTCTGTCGCTTATGGTTAACAATAGTAACTCTGATAACAGGGAAGCAGTGTCTAAATGCATTCTTTAAGCATTTTATCTCTTGAGATCTGTACCCTGCTTAATCCACAATCATGTTTAAGATCACTAATAGTGTTACAATAGAGGTAATTACAGTTTGTGCGAGATTGACACTTGTACTAACCCACTGTTTAAGTGTCTCAACTTTCATACCTTCCAAATGAGCATAATAGCACTCTATTATTGCACACACATTACTGTTAATTCAAAAACACTGAATGACTTTTAGAAGCAGATTAAATATCTACCTTGAAAAAGCCTGGATAATCAGGCAAAACGTACACTCACCGGCCACTTTATTAGGTACACCATGCTAGTAACGGGTTGGACCCCC
>WMED01003518.1:0-22048 GCA_019650415.1 Pipa parva
AATTTAAGCTTGTTATCGGCTTGAAATTGCACTATCAATCAGCTGAGCTGCAAGAAAAAGTCCATCTCCTGGACGAAACGAGTCCGGCCTTCAGACCATTCAGTTGTTTTATCCACCACGCCGATCCTTTTTTTGCACATAACCGCTCTGATTGATAGTGCAATTTCAAGCCGATAACAAGCTTAAATTCTTGGGCTAATGAACCCTTAAGGAATCTGGTTTCTGCTGAACAGCTGCAGAAGGCGGCTACCCAATTGTTCTTGCATACTTTCACCAAATTCTACAAGATTCATACCTTCGCTTCTGTGGAAGCAGCCTTTTGACATAAAGTCCTTCAGTCCGTGGTTCAGACCTATTCTTTTTCCATATGGGCCTACCTTCTTGGGATACTTTGGGATGTCCCAGTGTTCCTGTGTCCCCCATGACATAAGAGAAAAGGAGATTTATACTTACCATTAAATTGGTTTCTCTTAGTCGCAGGGGAACACAGGACTTCCCTCCCTGCTATACTGTTTTGGCCATGTTATGATTTGGTTACAGTATTACTGCTTTTCATGTTATTAACCATGTTGTTTTTATATTGCTTGTGCAGTCTCTGGCAGGCACATTGGGAAGGGAAAGAGGCAGGGGTAAAAGGGAAAGTGGGAGGAGCTTGTCATATCCTTGCAGTGCCCTACCTCCTGATGGGAGGTACCTTTTACCCATTGTTTCTGTGTGCCCCAATGATGATGATAAACCGATTTAACTGTAAATATAAATCTCCTTATGCAGATGCCACTCTGGGTGGAACTGAATTTAGGCACCAGTGATATAAGGAAGCAGTGCTACTATCATAAAAAGGGGGAAAGGTACCAAAAGGGATTATGAAATAGGCACTCAATAATTACCACTGATCCAGGACAGAGCCTAGTCCCTTACTGTTATGGAGAAATGAGCATGAACAGGAGGCATAAGAACCCTGATTAACAATAAATGCTGATGCATTGCTTTTATATGATAGAAATCCTAAACTTTTTAAGTTCCTTTTAATGAAATAGGTTGAATTCACTGTACAATAACATATGTAAAAGTGTAGTAAAACACAATTTATTAGGAGATTTGGAGTCCTTAATGTTGCCTATGGACAGGAAGATGGATGGGGGGCTCTGAAAATAATCCTTGTTTATAGAACAGCTATTTTATGGGGTTGTGGTGGCAGATCTTTTTAATACTGTTAAATTTTGGTGTTTTAAGATCCAAATTAATCAATTCATAATGTATGATTCTCTGATTCAAGACTCCCTGATTTCTCTGTTCAGCATTTTTCTTTCTTAGTGAGGCACAGCCATAGATAGTACCAGATTAGTAGCAAGGTCAGTTGCAGCCACAGTAGCAATGGTCAGGTGATGTTTTTAAGAAAAACAAGCTGATTACACACAACAGGGTAAAGGCTTCTGATCACAAGGTAAAATGCCAAAAGGAAACTTCTCTGTAGGATAATAGTCAGTAAACCTTATTCCTCTTATTGGCGCAGTAAATCTCCGAACAGGAGTTTTTTTTTACCCAACAACATACCAAAGACAGAGGCTATTGTGGCCAACAGCAACTGGTTAAACTGATAAAGAGTGCAGGATGCTTAAAAACCAGTATTGCTGACAATCTTCTTATGAGTTTTATTCCAGTAGGAGGAAATCTCACTTCTTTTAAGTGTGGAAATGGATTTTTCAGGATTCATGGGTTACTAAATCTAATTCTCAATAGGCATAAAATGCCCTTCACATAAATCACAAAATGTAACTAATTTATTGCCACCATTTTCTCCAAGCAAGAAGAGTAAATATCCTTCACATCTGTCCTTTATCAGCTGTACTTCATGTAGAGGGAATAGACTTAATGGCTTACCTCAACAACATATTAAAAAGAGGGTCATCCTTGAAGGTGATTAGCAACACCCAAGGTTGCATCCTTTTGTTAAAACCAGATGAAGTGCTACATGTATTGAACTTTCTGATACAAAACCTGTCATTAGTGAGTTGTATTGAACTTGTAATGTGAAAGAATTTGGATATTCTCTTGCTATCAACATTTCATGACATTGCAGGAAATCACCTCTGCTATTGACCCAAATGAGTGTGACTCTTCACTGGATGCCATACCAGTTTCACAACCAAAGCAGATGTGAGTAATACAACAATTTGCAGAAGTGTGTGTATATGTATGTATGTATGTATGTATGTATATATATATATATATATGTGTGTGTGTGTTTGTGTATATAATATATACATAATGTATTTTTTCTAGGGCATGTTGTAGCCCATTTCTATGGAGGCAGGACAAGATTCTTCCACTTTGAAATGTTGAAATACTGCTTACTACATGTCACCGTTTATTTTAGTTTGTCCAGAGGGGGGGTAGGACAGTGGCCTCTTGCTTAGAATTATTTATTTATTTTAGCTTAGAAAGTTTTTTTAATTTTAATTTAGGAAATTAAGCAGAATTATCACTCTGGTTTTCCTCTCTAGCACCCTTTGCCAGTACTGAGCCATTTCATTGACTTGTCCATAACTGCTCAGCTTCCTAGCCTGGGAAACATGTCTTATTTTTCATTTATTGACAGCTGGGTCATGGATCACTGATCTTGTTTCTGTAGGGAGGGAAAATTGTTTAGCCCACTTGCTTATTAGTGCTGCTGACAGATTAGGCATAGAGTGAGTGCAGCATGCATCATACTAGCTGATCAAGATTACATCTGCCTTGTTTGTAGTAGTGGTTTCTCTACCTCTTGAGTTTTTCCTCTCTCATTTTCCTGGTTAATTCTCCAGCACTCCTTTTTTCCCTCATGGCTCGCTGACTTAACAGTGCTGCATACAGAATCGTGTATTTTTCTGCCTATTCCAGTGCTGTTCTACATTTAGTTCCTTTGAGTCTCAAGGAATTACTTATTTTGCATATGACTGAAGACAGAAAATTTCAGGCACAGGAGGCATTAACGGTCCTGCTGGTTGAAAATTCCTTAATTCTTCTTAACTTAGAACTGTTAGAACCTGAAAGTACATGCCCAGGCATTGTCTAGAATGCATGCACTCTCTGAATGCGGGAAAAGAGGATCAGTGAAAGGCTTTATCTAGAGACTAATGGGTCTTGAATGTCCTTGAAGAAGGTTGCAGGTTCCTTTTCAAATTTTTTTCCCCCTATCTCTTTTACTCCAAGCCTATGTTTATAAAATGTAGATAAACTACAGTGTCATATTAAGATGCTCACATTTTTTTCACTTTTATCCATCTGTCTCCACCTCAAAGCCTGGGTACAAAACTAGCACAGCATCATTTCAGGTTGGAAGTTTCTTCTTGACTTGCCTCTGTGGATATAGATCTACAACCTCCAGTGTGTGTTCTGACTGTGCAGGGCTTACTAGAAAATCATCTGGTGATTAGAGATTATCCTGTATTTGAAGCAACTAACCAGTTTATGTTTTGTTCCTATTAAGAAAAGTGTTTTCTGTTGCTCTACAGTGCAGAAAAGCCTTCCCTTCCAACCAGAAGAATATCTATAATAGATGATTGTCTTTCAAAAGATCCTGTAATTGATGATGATGCAGAAACAGTTACAGAGGTATTACTTGCATAAAAAAGAGAAACCTTTACTTCCTTAAATATACCACAAAACTCTTACGTTACCGAATGTCTGCATTCTGACATTAAAATATAAGTCCTTGAATGTAATTGGCATGTGTCTGCTTATGCTTAAAGAGGTTGCCCACCTAGAAATATGTTTTAATATGTTGTAGATAGTGGCATTCTAAGAATTCTTTTGTTCCTTTTCTTTCTGTTCAAGTGCTGTACTATAGTTCTTACAGTCTGTAACTCAGGCCCTTATTCACCAATGTGCGAAGTGAGCCGCGATGTGTTCGACTCACTTCGCACATTGTGTTATGCGCATACTGATGTCCTGTGCGCGGACATCAGCATGCGCATTAAAGGGATTCCCCTCCCGGCGAGAGCACTCGAGTCTCCTCGCCGGGAGGGGAATCCCTTTAATGCGCATGCTGGTGTCCGCGCACAGGACATCAGCATGCGCATATAATACAATGTGCGAAGTGAATCGAACACATCGCGGCTCACTTCGCACATTGGTGAATAAGGGCCTCAGTGTCTAGTTGCTGTATTAGTTGACCGTAGCAACCTGAAATCCATTTAAATATAAAGAAGGACAGAAGTATTAAAGTAATACCAACATTTCAAGAAATTAAAAAATGAAGGCTAGTTGCAAGCGGTCATAAACAAAGAAATAAATGAGGAGAGGGTAGAATAATCATGTATGTTTTCACATAATTAAAAATTCAACCAAGTGGAGAGTGTCTTATTAACTTACTGCAGCCAATCAGCAATAGCTTTGTAAAAGAAAGCAAATATCTGGTTGCTGCACTGGACCAAACTTTTCTTGATGGGGGCACAAAACCTCTCGTGTACACAAATGGCACAGGTGCCAAAACTGGATGGTAAAGTTAGCTGAAAGCTTAGAGATAGGGCATAGTATATCTGCTATTTTTTGCCAAGACAGCATTATGACAGCTGGCATTTTTGTTTAAATTCAAATAAGAGCTACAGTCTTTATTTCATTGTGCCAGGGAAAATAAATATAATCTAATTCTTCCTCTGACTCTCTTCAAATCTCCCTAGTATTACTACAAATATAGGGTTAATTGACATACTATAAAACCAGTTATATTGCAAGTTTAATCAGGTTTGTCTTATATCAACATTTGATGCTGTAATCTATAAAAAGAGCACAAAAAATAGTGCCTTATCAAAGTGACAATGTGCTCGATTAATAAAAGACTGAATAATCAGCACACGGATTTGTGTGGAAAGGATGAAAAAATATGGCAAACACCTAAAAAGATATAAATTAAATTTAAACATAAAAATTAATATAATTTTCACAATTTTTGGTGTTTGCTGTATTTTTGTGTATTTTTGTTTTCATCATTTCACTTTTGTCCTGATAAAGAAGCTCTTGGTGTTTATGATGTAAAACTGTCACTGCCTTCTCTGTTTACATTTCCAACAGTGCAAATCCACTTAACGTTTACTTAGGTTTTTGTAGGGAAACAGTCATAGGTAGAGAAGGTCCATTATACTTCAGTGATTTACTTCACCTGTTTTAAGAAAAGGCCCGGGCAAGGCTTGACATTTAATCAAAATTTATCAAAATAGCTGCAGACACACATTTCCTGTATGTGAACCAAAAATAAAGCCTTTATAATCCACATTTAGGGTAACACTTTTATGTAACAGTATAGTCTTTTTTTTCTTTATTATTGTAGTTGTAAAAGAAGAGAAGCTATGGTTGTGTTAATCTTAACATATACTTTAACTCTTAGATATCTATCACTGCCCAAAAATCTCATGAAGTATCTTCTAAGGATCAACAAGAATCAGGAGCCAAGTAAGTGAAAAAAGAAATAATAAACTTGAACTCCCAGAGTAATTTATTAAACTAGGAAAAGCTCGTTTTCGCTTTTCTGAGTTTAATCGGACAAACACCCGGAAGTTTCTTGCAGTAAGTATTGTGAGATTTTGGTTTGATCGATACTTACCGAGAGAAACTTTTCCCATTGATTATTTCCATGGAAAGGTAGTCGTACCTTACATTAGTGTAGTATGCCTACCTTTCCATGGAAATACTCGATCGAAAAAGATTCTCTCGGTAAGTATCGATCAAACCAAATCTCACGGTAAGTACTGCGAAAAACTTCCTGTTGTTTGTCCGATTAAACTCGGAAAAGCCGAAACGGACTTTTCTGAATTTAATAAATTTTGCCTTCGGTCTCTTAGTATGAACTTTATTTTTTTAGGACTCAGATTTCCCCCACCCCCCAGGTTGAGGGCATTCATTCCCCTGTTAAACCTGTACTTCTGGGAAGAGGCCGGCTCCACAAACCAAAGCCTAACTTGTCAAAATTAACAAATAGAAGAGGGAAACAGGAGGAAACGGTTGATGTCCAGAAAGCAGGGCATGAGGATGCCACTGAAGACGCAACTGATATCCATAGCAGTATAGAAAATGACATTACTGGTCCAAGAAATGTAAGGATATTATTCATCTGTTTTTTGAGGTGACTTCAACTTCTGTTTTGATTATAGTTATATTTTTTTCTTCATAGAGTTCCACATGCCCCATAAAAGTAACTGAGGAAGGTATTTGTACAGATCAAGATGAATCCATGTAAGTATTTGTTTTGGTTTTGTAAAGAAGAATATTTTGCTTGCAAAATAAGCATTTGGGTTGCTTTTAATAATGCTTCTCTTTTGTAGTGCTCAAAATTCAACAGCTCCAAATGAAAGCCTTCAGCTTTCCATTAAACCTGCACTTTTGGGGAGAGGCAGGTTTCAGAGATCAAGGCCTAACTTGGCAAATGCATCTACGAGAAGGCCAAATAAGCATACAAGTAATGATATCCAGGAGCCGAGCAGTGAGGTTGCTATCGGAAACCAAGAAAATTGTACAGCATGCCCTTCAGATGTAAGAAATATGTCTGATAGCCTTGTGCAATGACACTTTAATTTTTGCATCAGTAACCTTTTCATTTTTTTTCTAAGATAACTACGAGTGAAGCCAACACGTCTTCAAAAAAAGCACCCTCTGAGGATCATGGTGATTCAGGAGCCAAGTAAGAAAATGATTGATGCCGGAATGATTTAATACACATACAGTGACTCAGAAATTTCATAATATCTTTGTTTTCCAGGATCCAAGAATCGTTTGCATCTCATGATGAATGTATCCAGCCCCCAGTTAACTCCACCCCTTTGAAAAAAGGCAGGTTTCAAAAAATAAAACCTAACTTAGCAAAGGTATCCATTCAAAAAGAACAGCAGGAGAACATAGACAATGCTGAGGAGGAAACTTTGGAGACATCCACTGAAGAAAGCAAAGAGAGTTTTGAATATGACATTGCAAGTCCCAGAAATGTAAGGAACTGTTTATTTTCTTTGTATATTGTACACATGAAGACATGACAATAAATAATTAACCATAATGGGATTAGAAATTAAATATCACTGCTTTTATAAGGTTTTATGAATGAAAAGTCATTGTTTTAGTCTTTTTAATTTTCTGAATTTATAGGTCATTGTTTCAAATGTTATGATGTAGCTTTAGGCCAGGGTCACACTGGCGTATGATGCGTGTCAGTTTTTTTTTTTTTTAAAACTGCTTCGCGAAAAAATGACAAAAATGAAATGAATACATTAGAAAATATACATGGCATTAGGTGGGAAGTTCCATAGGGAACGGAGTAGCAATTCTGGAGTTCAAAGGCAGTTTCACACAGCTATGAAAATGTGCTCTGGCTCCCCCTCCCGACCGGCATCGGTGGTGCAGATTGGCATCAACGTTTTCAAGCCTATTCCAGGCATATGCAGTGATGATTTCACCACTCAGATTTCACCAAAAGTACTTAGTACTTCACATTTCCTTCATCACAGATTCCTTGCTTTGAACAGGGTCCCTACTAAATATTTATTTATATGACAAGCTCATGCAATTATCTATAAGTATAATCTATAAACACAAAAGCTCAACCTGATGATCAACAGTAAAGTTAATTAAAATAGTTAACTTTTTCTTTGTAACAGTAGTTAATACATAGCTGAATGTCTGGAATCTGCAATTATCTAGTACGCAAACCTGTTTATTCTTTTAATTTTAGTTATTTTGTTAAACTCTACACATAACATGTAGAATCTCTTTAGTATATATGTTTATACATTATTTTTCCCCTTAAAACTTCACACAGTTTTTTTTATGAACCCCATTTGTGTTTCATGATTTCTGCAGGCTTTACAGATATCAAAGACACAACAGAATGTTGCTACCTGTACAGAGAGGTCAGGCATCAAAGAAGATCAAACATTTCAAAATAGTGGTTCTGCCTCACAGAAAGACCAGTCAGCTGTTTCCCTTCAGTAAGCTGTTACTTTGGATTTACTAACTGAACCAAACTTATAGGTCTGATTTTTTTTTTTTTTTTTTTACAGCTCCGTTTACACTTATAGGAACAGCATATTGCTACATTGGAATGACTGGGGTATCTGGAATTAAGCAGTAAAGATAAAGGCCAACCCCCCCCTCCACCACCTCTAACAGCGTTCCAGCGACACACCTCCTCTAAATGAGGTAAGTTGAATGCAACGATGCTCCTTAGATGTTCGGGTCTTGCTGACAGCTGCCAAATACAGCCAAAAACACCCGAAGCAGCCAAAGACCGTCGCATTCAACTTACCTCATCAGAGGAGGTGCGTCTCTGGAACGCTGTTGAAAGTGAGTGGAGGGCGCAAGGCAAAGGGAAGGGGTGTCGTAGGGCAGGGAGGTCAAGTTTAGCGATGGGCGATGTGGGCGACAGCGCCCCTCAAATAGATTGCGCCCTGAATCGTCGCCCACCCCGCCCATCGATAGAACCGGCCCTGGCTGGTAGTTCATAAGTTGACACTTATATAACTATACTTTTCACACTGGATTTACAGTTTGCCAGTACTATATCATTTAGTTTACCTTCAGTGTGCCCACACTCTTTTAAATGCCAGAAAAATTTATCAAATTTGAAAATAAAATATTTGGGGAGATGATCACATCCCTTTAAGCTTTGTGGTACTATACAAAACTTTTAGTAATATGTTTATATTGTCACATCTGAAATTTTTTGTATTAAAGGATCTCCAATTACATGGATTGTTCCTCCCGTTTGGCATGTATATTTTTGTACCAGCATCTGTATGTCTGTCCAAGCAGCTGCCAATTCATATTATATTCTTGTGATGCAAATGGGCTGTAAATTATAAATTAAAAATGGATCAAATACATGGTTTGGCAATGTTTAGGTAATCTATAAATGAAATTATAGGGACCATTTCAGACAAATATTTTTTATGCATTTTAATTCTGGGTGAGGAGGTGTTTCTGCATTTTTTGTTGTGGATCTTTTTGTGTTCTAAATCTAACCTTTTATGTTGGTAGGCACCAACCTGCAGATGAAATCTGCAAATCTACTTTTACAAAGCACATGCCAGTTGTAAGGAGTCCTCTTCAACGGCCTAAACCGGACTTGATGCGAGCAGCGGCAAGAAAAGCACCTTCCCCTGATATCAAACCTTCAGACTGTGAAAAGGTAGAAGGCATTCTAATAAATTCTGGTTGTAATGCAAATTGCTTAAAGGCACACTCACCTTTCTAGTTTTGTAAACATTCATGTATAGTAACATTCTTCCACAGGGTTTTTCTTTTGTTTGTATAATTTTAAAGTCATGTTGTACATTGATTGTGGTTATGGCATTATGGAACTGGCCCTTTATGGTTCGGAGAATATCTTTCACATGGACCTCCTTTTCCCCTCCTAAGGTGTTATTCCTAGTTATGTCGAATAAACCTCTAAAATAAATAATACTTGGCCTGTTGAATGGCTAGTAATAGTTTGGATGCAGGTAGGTGTGTTTGGATCTAGGCTCAACTGAGTTCAGTTAAAGAAAAAAAGCATACAGTCATATTTTTTAGTTACACTTTGCAACTGGAGTTGCTTTTTATTGGAGACTTAATCTATTTTTATTTATATAGCCATCAATAAACAATATGTTTAACATGTTTTGGCAGACAGACAACTCAAAAAATGATTCGGTAATTGGAGTCGATTGCAGAGTCATCAAGCCCAGGGAGCAGTTTTCTGTAGAGGAGGATGAACCAATGGGTTCATCTTCCACCTCGTCATCTGGGAATGAAGCAATAAATCACGAGGTCTCTAACAAGACATTTTCTGAGGTGTCAAAAAGGTAACACATGACTTGGAAGGTTTCAGAGTGAGAGGATTATTTGTAAAATAATAATCTTATACCACTTCCTGTATGGCAGGCATGAACCATTCTCCTTTTTCCTTAGCAGTAACTGAAATCTGCATATTATACATCTACATTCTATCATTCTGTCATTTGTTTTTCACTTAACCTCTAGGATTTTTTTTTTTTTTTAAATTTTTGTTTAGCAGATTGTGTAGCTGCCAACTTAGTAGTGTCTGAGATTTCCTTCTTTCTTCATTATTTTGTAATGTAGCATTAATACAGAATTGATGGAATGTACAGCTATTAAACCTTCACCACTAAGGAGAGGCAGAACTTTGAGGCCCAAGCCAAATTTACTAAAAGGGAGAGAAAAATGTGCAGTACACACTGAGTCAGCCAGTATGGAGATCATGGATTCGCCCAAACAAAGTGGTCATGTAGCTGCACCACTTTCACCTGTGGTAAGTACATTTATATGGCGCCATCACCTTGACAGAAATGATTGATAATACATTTGAAATAATATACTGAATTAAAAGAAAACTAGTGTTAAATGAGTAAGATCCCTGTGCCAAATAGTTGACAATTTAATCAGGTGAGAATAGAGAGGTGGAAGGGTGGGGTAAAATTACTTAGAAGTGCTGTTATTATGAGTACAGAACTTGTTGCACATAAATGGAAAAGGATTCCAGTGACAGGAAGCAGGTAGTGAGAAGGTTAGGGTGTGTGACGGCAATATCTCTGAGTAGTGAAGCCAGAAGACTAATTTAAGAGGAACAAAGAGTATGTCAGGGGGGACATATGTGATAGTAATGGCAGGGGTATATGTAGAGGTGCATAAGAGATTAAACTATTTTAAATGTAAGAAGAAACACTTTGCAAGTGATACATTTTATAGCAGGGAGTCAAGAAAGAGAGTTTAGCATGGAAGTAAATTAAATGAATTTTGAACAAATAAAGTTCTTGGCTGACAATACAGTTGAGAAGCAGGTAAACCAGTTACAATAACATTGCAGTAGTCTAGACTAGATATAATAAGATGCATGTATGCCTAAAGCATTTGCCAGTTGTGATAGGAAGAGATGGATTTTTAAGATGTTGTGAAGGCAGAACTATTACATTGTAGCCACAGAGTTAATGTGTGATCAGAAGTCTAACTTTAACGTAACCACTGGAGTAATTTCAGTGCCGTCCGTCTCGATCTGCAGGTCAAGTGATGTGTTGGAATTGGCTGAAAAGATAATAACCTTAGTTTTGAATAGATTAATTTTTAAATGGGTCTGCAGCTATTCAAAGGGTGATAGATGCAAAGCAATTATTGATATTAGTTTAGACTTGTAGATTTATGGTTAATATGGAAATGTAGATAAGAGTGTTATCTGTATACAAGTGTTTGAAATAATGGTGCAAGTGGGGTTCCCTATGGAAAGAGAGTACAGGCAGAAGAGGACCAAAGACAGTACTTTAAGGAACACTCACAGACACTGGGAAAGATGAGTTGGTGGTACTGGACACAGAAACTGAGAAAGAGCAATATGAATACATAGGAGGGAAATATAGCAGCAACTACTTTACAGAGGCCCACAGATCACTAAATTTGAAGTAGAAATAAGTGATTGAAAAATGCAGTAGAGAGCCCAAGGTAGAACAATATAGAAAAAATATCCTTGGCTTTAGCAGCTCGAAGATCATTAGTTACTTCACATTGTGTTGTCTTGGTATCATGCTCTGGGTACAAAAGTTTATTGCAGATAAAATAGGCGGTAATCTAGGAGAACACAATTCATTCTAGTAGTTTAGGGATCGGAAGGCCACTACAAGGATAAAGTTGCAATGCTACCTTCTTTCCATTTATCCCTCCCTTTTCACTTCCAGTGAAGTGAAGAAGAGGATAATAAAATTATATAGAGTTTATAACATTGTTCACATAATAAAACAATGAGCTACATTCAGAGAAGTTACAAGGATGTTAAGTTTAGGGGTGGGAAGGTCCTGTATCCTCCTGCAATTTAATGAGTAAAACCCTTTTTCTCAAAGGTTGTAGGGGACACGGGAACACTGGGGATGTTGCAAAAGCGTATCATATGGGTTGGCACAGTAAACAGCCGAATCATTGTGGAATGATAGATTTTAAGCACTTCACACCCAAATGCTACATCCACAGCAGGATTTACATGCTAGAAGAGCCAGCAGAATGTGGTGTAGATGTCATGTCGTAAAAAGTCCGGAGAACATCTTTATCCTCATGGAATGTGTGAAAAAAGAAGCTTTCCACTATAAAGCTACTGAATATGAAATGCACCAATTTGAAGTAATGGCTACATGACAAAGACATTTCAAAGATTGCTATGATATCATAATTCCACTGAAGTCATAGGTTCAAAAGAAGCCTCTGAAACCAGAAAGAATAAATTGAAACAACAGTCTGGTTCAGGATGACAAAGGAGATGGATGAGAAAAAAAAATATGGCATCTCACACCACAAGTGACTTCTGGAATAAAAGTGACAGGGCAGAAACCTGACATTCAAGAGCTTTTGAGACTTGAAACCTTTCACTAATCCTGAGTGAAGGGTCTCAGAAATTGAAGGATGACGGATCTGACTATGATCTTAGATAAAGTGTAATTGTGCTCTCTAGCTTTAACAATCTTCTAAGCTTTTCTAGGATGTAATATAAGCTAAAATCATAGTTTGGACAACAGAATCTGAAAATCTTTTGAAAACTGTGGATTCAAGAACCATGCCATGAAGGTAAACGTTCTTGGATTGGGACGAAGAATAGAACCTTGCCAAAGCAGATCTTGAAAGAAGCATTAGAGCAGAGGATGCTGCCATATGAAAAAGAACTGCCAACCTGTGATCTACGGAGCCAGAATGGGGATACAAAGATGGTTGAGCCACTGTTGTCTTGAACTTTCTGAAGAACACCAGGAAGCATGGTTATTGGAGGAAAAATGTATGTGAGTGTAAATTCACGGGACTATCATGCTGTCACAACCATCTACCAACAAGTCCCAGAAGTAAGCAAAGAAACTAAGAATCTTTCTTTTGTGGAAAGAGGCCATTAGATTTTCTCTCCAGAATTCCACAGCGAGAGATGAGGAAGGAGGAAACCTCTGATGGAGCTCTAAATGTACAAATTTTACATTGAATCAACTGGCAGAGTTGCCTGCAAATGCACCAAGAACCTTGAATGGTCTTACTGCACAAAATACTGCTTCAGTCAGATAGACTGGCATTGGTAGAAACCACCTGCCAAACCAGAACAGAGATAAAAATCCCTAGGGCTGTACAATAAGGGTTTAGCCACCCAACGAGAGAGTCAGTGCTGATAGCAAAATTTTGAAGGCTAGATATTCTTTGTTAATTTTAAAAAACATTGTATTGAAGAGTACTGGGCTCAGAAAATAAGACTGAAACATCTACCAGTCTCAGGTGCCACTCCTTGTATCAATGCTGCCCACTGAATGAAGTCATGGTTGCACTGGAACTAATTCAAGCTCTAGTCTTAGAACTTTCTGAGCAGTGGATACAGAAGAAACAAAGTGAGAGAGAAGAGGTGGAGATAAAAGGTAAAAAGGCAGATCTGCAACTTGACCTTGAAATTTCCTAGCTTGAGGGGTAGGGGGTTCTTATTTTTCCTAGTTAGGACTCTGCTTTAACATGGGATATAGGACTATGGCAAGAAAAAGTTGGCTGCATTTTAAATCTGCTATGTGTTATTTCTTATTTTACCTTTATCTTTCTATTTCTGCAGATAAATGAAAGCCACATTAATGATGGGCTAGATCAGTCAGCAGTAAACAAAAGAAAAGGGGATGATCAAAGCAGCAATGAATTATCGCCCAAAAGAAAACGGACCACTGAAATGAGTCCGGCACGTACAAACTTGGCAGGAAGTGATGCTAACTTGGAGTCTGTGAACATGAATGTCCAGGATTGTAGCAAGCCTATTACGACCAGGTAGGGGTGTTTTCTGTTTACTGTATTGCCCTATCCATGTTTTGTTTTTATGACTTTCAATGTATGTCTTTGCTTTTGTAATATTATTTTAACAGCTCGACATCAACAAATGTTAATGTGTTAATGAACTTTTCTCTTTCTTACTAGTTGTAATTCTGATACCAGCAGCATATTCCACAAATGAGGAGAATTGCTAATAAGCCATGTCCCATTAATTTTAGTGGCGACCACATCAAAACCATCTTGTGGCTCTACATGCATGCGGTAAACTGCGAAACAACTTTGATTTGATCGCCATGCAAATTAATGGAACTTAGGGACTTCTTTAGTGTATTTCTGTGTTTATCAAAATTTCTCTTGTTTGTGTATTTCTATGTGATAACGAAAAAACAATTGTAGTTTCCAGTAAGGCTTGGCAGTTATGAATGCTTAAATGGTGTCGATAAAGTGCTCCATTGAATGTTGCTTCTCCATGTATTATAATAAAATATGGCAGTGCATTATTTTACACATTAGTTATACTGCAAACTGTCCTGTAAAATGCATAGTGCTCACTAGGGCAGTAGATGCACTGCCTAGTACTAAGAAACCCACTTGAGATTGGGTGGGTTACTCTACAACAGAACCCCAGTTTCCTTTCCATTCGAAACCCTAAATACATTTAAAAAGTGTCTTAGAACTGATTTTTCTGTTAACTTTTGTCTATTATCAGATTAACAAAAACAACATGATAAATTACCCATTAACTCCCATTAAATGTACTTTTTTTGTGAAAAATTTGCTAGATTCCTTCACCTGTTATGTAGAATCATATACTTAAAATCAAGTTAGAATGGGGTGTCAGCAAAGGGTGTGGGGGTGGGAGTGGGAGTGAAAAACATTTTTGATACTTAATTATTTTTGCTAAAACACATTTTTCCATTGAATTATTTTGTTTTTATTTTTATTCACTGTTCTGCTATTATTAACTGCATAATTTTTATCCTGTTATTTCCTTCTACAGAAAACTTCACCTAAGTAAGATGTTTTGCAACCTTTCAATATTTCATTCTGTTCTGTGAAATTAAAGGAAGTCTTCTTCTTGTAGCCTTCAAAATATACAATATTAGTAGAGTCCAGGGCTTGAGTGGTGGGAGGAACAAAATCCAGATAATCATAATATCCTAATTGAAAGCAAGAGAGACTTTTATCATGATAACCATAAGTGACAATGGTGCCCTTTTGTGATAATTTAAACAAGCATAATGTGTCCTCAGTACAGAAAGCATGACCTCTATGGTTTCAATGCTCTTTAAAGAATAAAGTTATATGCATTGTGATTTTGTTTATAATTATGATGTTCTCCTAGATATGGAAGAAGGGTGAAAAACACATTGCCAACAATGCCCTCTGTACAGTTAAATACATCTGAAAACTTATCTGAGCGTACAGAAAAAGACAAGGAACGGAAAAGTGTCAAAGTTACCAAAGGCAATATGAAAATGGGAAAACCTATAGTCAGGAAAGGAACCACCCTTGTAAAGCTCAGGGCTTCTCGACAAGAAGAGGATGATGACGACGATGATGACGATGATGAAGACTTAGATTTTAAACATGAAAGCTTTAATCTTTCTCCTGACAAAGTGAACCAGGCCCCAGTTTTTGTTCCATTCAGCTTACGATCCCTGAAATCGGGTCCTTCTGAGATTGAGGAGACAGTTGAAGAGGTATTGCTTTACTATTTGCATTTTGTTGGGGTGAATAGTTACCAAACCATTAAACTCAATTGTCTTTCCAGTAGATTTTATTCAGAAATGTGAAGTAGCATTTAAATTTATCATGCTTATTTTATGATTTATTTGTGTGCTCAATTATTAGTTCCACTGAAACACTTTTAACTACTTTCCCAGTGATTCTTATCTTTATTTTTCAATTCATTAAATGCAGCTTGAAATACCAATGGATGCTTTGGATGTGCATAGTGCTGCTGAAGGAGAGACTCCAGATTCCATATATGAAGAGACACAAGTTTCTCCTTGTCTGTTTTCTGATGATCAGTCCCAGGATGTAAGTATTTGGGACACAGTTTCCATTAATAAATTCCCAGCAAGTTGGCTGAGATTAGTTGCTTGCAAACTAAATTGCAAGGCTCATCTTATTTTTATTTTTTGAGTGACAATATGGGGATCCCATTTCAAATTACTTTTTACTGGTATTAATTGTTGTTCTACCTAATGTTACAGAGACTAGTGTTTTGTTATTTAAGTTTCTAATAAAAATATATAATTTTTCTCTTGCTTGGATTGGGGAACACAGGTCAGATTTTCTTCTTCATTCTTTAAAGTCCAGTCAAGAAATAATTTGTCTCTACTCTCTTGTCCTCTGTGTGGAAGTACTTATGCGCTCTTTAAACAAACACATTGTGGTTCTAGTCAAACCTCTTTTAGAACTTCAAATATGATTAGTTTCTCTGTATGGTGCTAAACCTCAAGGTTCCCAAACATCAGATACTACATTCCTAGTTTCTAATATTGCACCCTCGTTATTTAGGATAATTGGTTGGGAGATAATTGGATCCTAAAAGACAAAGAACAGTAGGACCCACATCTTTTTTTATTTATTTATTTTTTTAATTCTTAGTATCCAGTCCTCAGCAGGGGTTCTTTTTTTTTTTCCTCATGATTCCTGCATTCCCCAGTGAAGGAAAAGAAAATGGTTGACATTTAAAACTTTGCATCCGCACAGTTTAACTCCATGGTTTCAAGTTTACATATATTAAGCATGTGCATGTTGTTCAATATTTTTTAGGTGTCTGACTCTGAAGCAGCTCCTGACGAGGAAGGTAATTATACTGTCAAACTTGCAATCAGAGTATAAATGTGCATTTGTACTATCAGGGGGTTTTGTACACTGCATGTGAATGATCAAAGATATATTTTGATGTGATTGTTTTAAATACACAATGTAATCTTTCGAAATATGTTTTCTCCAAATTTTTATGAAAACTGTTCGCACTTCAGTTAAAATACATCTCCATGCTTCTTTTAAGACCTCACATTTTTGTTGAAAATGTGTCCATATTAGCATTCTTATGCCCCTGTGATGTTATTAGACAGTGTGCCTCTGGAGAATTCATTCTTATGCCCCTGTGGTGTTATTGGACAGTGTGCCTCTGGAGAATTCATTCTTGTGCCCCTGTGGTGTTATTGGACTGTGTGCCTCTGGAGAATTCATTCTTATGCCCATGTGGTGTTATTGGACAATGTGCCTCTGGAGAATTCTAGTTAGTTATGCCAGCTTTTCATGGTAGTTTCCCAACTCTTCAGATGCCAGTTGTACACTATGAGCTTTAAAGCCATTCTTAATAATGTATTGCATAGCTGCTCTACTTAATACTATCCAGACTTTTTCATTTTAATTATCTCTGTAGCCTTTATTCGTTAGCAAATTAGACTTTATATTCATGTTTTATGCAGAGCACAGTGATGGAAGCACAGAAGCTGCTATGGCTTTAATATCTATGGGGAATCAAGCCTTTCAGTCCACAATTCATGGTATGTGTCTGTTTATAATTTTATAGTTAATTTCAGATAGAGTAACAGTGGCTTGCTGCTCTTGTTTATTCTTTGAGCTATGTTTGTGATTTGGCACTTTTTGAAATCTCAGACAAGTTTCCTTTCTTTCTGAAGTCTCTCCAAATTTACATAATAACTCCAAGGGTGACCTTTCTACCAGTGGTGAAAGCCAAAATGACTTGCAACATTTGGGTTATGCAGACTTTCCATCGGGAAAACTTATTGAAATGCGGGCAGCCAAGGAAGAAGTGAGCAATACTTCCCATAGGTCAGTGCCAGTCTTTGTTTTTAAATAAACCAGTCTTTAAATTGATAACCTATATTATTTATCAATCCTATATACATTTTGCTAATAGCAATGTGGCATTTTTTTCTATGCCACTGTATACATACATAGAGATTTTACTGTGTAGCTTTTGTGATCTTTCACACTTTCAACCTTAATCTATTGGTCAACCCCCTAACATCGAGGACTGTATTTTCATAATTCTTTTGCAACTTCAGGAAAGGAACAAGTCATACAGCTGATTTCATCTATTTGTTTACTCTTTGTAGATTTAAATTCTTTAGTTCAAAAGGTCTGTATTCAATTGTATATATTCTGAGGTCTGTTGATAGTAGTATCTGCCTTTGTTATGCAGTTATTCATTTGTTTTTGTTGGTAGGTGGAACTCTGAACAATGTTTCTACCCTTTGCCATTCTTGTTAGTATACTATTTACATTTATTTCACATGTATTAACTCCTTCTTATGATATTTTCTTGGAAGAAGAATACAATTGGAAGACTCCTCTATACAGCCAGACATTTTTCAGCTATGAATATATCCTCTTATATGATTAAGCAGCTTTCTGTCACAATAGGACTCTGAGGGCAGTGTTTAGTTTTAGAGAAACTGCATTTTTCTTATTTGGTCCAAGGGTGTAAACAAACAAAAAGTTATGGGCTTTGATATCCAACTGGAATGTTTGCTATAAACAGTTTTCTATATCTAGTACACTATCTTCTTTGTCCAATCAAGTTTACTCAGCACCTGCAGTAAAAGATAGGATGGGGTGTTGTTCTTGGGCTATGTTCAGGTTAGGGCTTTTTGTTCCAGTATGTTCTTGAAAATTCATAATCTGAGTCTTATTTGGGTCCCCATGAATTATATTCAGGGAAATGAAGCTCTAGGTAATTTGTGAGGTTAAAACAACTGATTTATTTGTATGTAACAGAAAAAAATAGTCTAGTCGTACTATGCTTCCTATAATGTCTGCACTTTCCTTTGCGTGTGTCGTTATCACTTCCTATTTAATAACATCACAGTACTTCCTATATTTTTTTTGCAGCTTCTTAAACTTGTGTTTACTGGATTCATCTTAACTAGAATCGGGCTTCATGTGCCCCCTCTATATATTTTTTTTAAGTTAGCTGAAGTAATTATTGCATACAGCCTTTTAAAGGCTACCAGGCATTACTCATCAGGAGCATGATTGTACCAACCTGAAGTAACATATGTTCACAGATTCTAGTGCACTTTCTAACTAATTTGAAATAATTGTTTTCACTATTAGGGTTGAATGAGTTTATGCTTTAGATGTCTGATGAGTAGAAATAATAAGTGACCCATGATATTTTGTATTAAATTTGGTAGAAGAAAAAAAGATTCTAATCCTTTTGTTTCTGTTTTTACTTGCAGTAGACCTAATCTTGAATGTTTGGTGAGCTTGTCATGCATCTCTTCACCTGGGCCTGTGATTAGCAATGCTTTGAGTGACAGCACAACTGAGTCTAACCAAGCATCAAGGACAGATGATAAATGTTTAAAGGGTAAGTAACTTGTATATAAAGAAAGCCCCATTTACCTATTGTCAAGAAATAAACCGATTAAGAAACTCCTAACTCACCTCTTAACTCAGCAGGGCTCAATATTCCCCTGTAACTGTTTTATCTCTGTAAACAAGTTCCATCTATGGGCAGTGTAGGGTTAAAACCATGCCTCCTCCACTCCCTGGCTTCTCTCCCCACAACTGGCCGCACAGGCAGTCGGACAGGCCTTTTCTGCACATGCTCAGGGTTATAAACAGGCATTTTAGATAAGGAGAGGAGGAGGGGGATTCTGGCTCTCTGTATAGTGAGTGATGTCACTCGGGGCGAGGCTTATCGGTACTGCACAGGAAGAGACTGTACACAGGCGTTAACTGGGTTGTTTAAAGAAGATGCAAGTACTACTGATACCAAAATCGTTTTTACATTTTAATGTTTGTTGGCTTACTATATGTATACATGTCAGATATAAATAATGTTTTTATCCCAACTTTTCATACCCTTTAAAACAAAATGGTAAGTAATGGAAAAACCTTGCACTGTGTATAAATGTAATTTTGTTTGTTTTTCTTTTTTATTGTTTTGTTTTTAATAGAAAGATAAGTCATTTTAGGCATTCATCCATGAGTTTGAAAATACTATATTTCATCTTTAACTTAGATTTCATAGACATTACTGCAATATAACATTGTATTAATCAGTAGATTATAATACACATGTTGATGTTAAATACCTAATCTGAGCATTACACGCCTGCTTATAATTACAAACGTTTAGAGAAGAATAAAAAATGTATTTCCTCTAAGTTTATTGACTATTTTTTTTAAATTAAGTTTATTTTCCCTTCAATTTATATTGCACCATGCAGAACTAAAAAAAAAAAAGTAAAATACATACAGCATTAATATTCACTGAATGAGATTGTAGAGAGAAGAAATATAATCTAGATAATTGAAATTGAGATGGCCATGCAGCAGCGTTATTGGTAATACCCTCAGACTAAATTTCTTTACATTTACTAGTATCACGTTTGAATGTTAAGTTTTCATTAGAAATGGAATCTAATATGCAAGCTTGAGTGCACAGACATCATGATAAGTAAATATATAATCCTAAAAATTAAAGTACACCTGTCACCTCAAAACTAATACTAATTTAGGTTGTACTAATGTAATAAACATTTTTGTAAATATATATGTATTTAAAAAAAAATATACCTTTAAACAGCATTTCTCTCTTCCCTGGCAGACTGACTTTTCTTTCTCAAGTGTTGGGTGGGCGGGGCTAAATAATGATTGACAGAGCTCCTCCATTCAGATCCCTTAAACCACAATCTAGCAGGGATCTGATTGGAGGAACTATAATATCAATCATCATCACCCAACCCAGGAAAGAAAAGGCAGGCTGACCGGGAAGATGACAGAGAGAAATGCTGTTTAAAGGTGCGTTTAAAAAAAAATACATATTTATTTACAAAACGTTTATTTAATTAGTACAACCTAAATTAGTATGAGTGTTTTAAGGTGACAGGTGCACTTTAAAAGAACAGTCCAGTCCGATTAATAAAAAGTAATGTGTGTTGTAAATGCATAATACTTTTTTTTCTAATATACTTAGTCAGTCTTTTATGTGAGGAAAGGTATTAATTATTCCATCTGTGTAGCAGTACACAGCTCCTTCTGTGTTTACTTCCTGCTTGGATTCTTCTGCCACTGACACAACGTCTCAGGAAGGTCAAAATTCATAGTTAATGAATAACCATGGGCAGTTACAATACTTACAGCTAATGGTGAATGCTGTCAGTAGCAAGCACTGATATTGAGCATGAGAGAGAGAGACCAAATCCATATAAAAATAAAATCAATATTTCAGCCCTTTCTTTAGCAATTGCTTTTGCTGGGTTAACTACACCTTTCAGAATTAAAAAAAAAAAAGGTGGATGACCGCTTCAAGGTTGTGATTGGTTATTTAGCATTATCCAGCCGGTCAATCAATTCCTTAACTCAACATTCCAAACTGAACTGCTGAACAGGAAGTGGCTGAGATAGGGAAGCAGTTTCAGTACCAAACTGGTGCTAAATTGTAAAGGGTAGAAATAAATAAATAATTTATATGACAAAAAGCATTTATTTAACTTTTATTTTACAGTGCCAAACAAATAACAGCAAATAACTGTTGGTGCCTAAACTGTTCCTTTAAGCTTTACATTTATCAAGCTTTAAATATGGATGCCATATTTTGCAAGAAATAATAGTGGTACAGTGCTTTACAGTGTTTAGGTGTTTTTTGTACTTTTCCATCAGACTTTTGGCACAGAGTTTGCCAATTAAAAGACATACATTCTTAATATAGATAGAAACATCATTCTCATCGAACACATGAACAATGGAGTATCAATTTTACTTCTATTGAGTTCCAGCTTTTCCTACATTGAGAGTACCAACACCCACAGGTCTTACACATGTGATATGTAAGACCTTTTCAGTAAGATCATAGTTTGAAGAGCTTGGCAATAATTCCTCGTGGTGACTGTGGCAATTATTTTGTTTTTTTAAAGAGGAGAAGCTGACAACACTGGCAGATCACACACCAGATCAGCAGACCCAAGGTTTACAGAGCAACAAAGAACTTGCTTCACATGGAGATTTCGTCAATACCAGGTTAGGATCATTTTACAAATATATACTTGAGTTTCAGAATTTGTTAGTATTTGATTATGTCCCCCTTTTTCTTTAAAAACACAGTGACATAAATTTGAAAAGCCTCTAATGCTTTTACTGTTACTATATATACGTGCTTCCAAAAATGCTAAAGTGTTCCGGGGAGGAGGGGCGGGCAGCACGGGGCTGCGTAAGTAGGAGGAGGTGATGGAAAGTATACAGGAGAGGTGGACGGATCCAATTGTTACAC
>WMED01003519.1:0-22044 GCA_019650415.1 Pipa parva
AGATAGATAGATAGATAGATAGATAGATAGATAGATAGATATAGATAGATATAGATATATGTAAAATAACATACATGTTGAACTGCCACTCACTGAATTTGCCAAAATGATGAGGAAACAAGGTTGAACTCTAATTAAGCAACTTGTTTCAAGGAAAGTAAGTATGCTCAAAATATGTAAAAACTGGGCAGCACAACAGTTGTCATGGCAACACATTCTTGAACTCAACACTAATTTTTTGGTTCTCCGCAGGACCAAGGTGATTTTTAGCAATAGGTTTGCTTCTAGGTTGCTATAACAACAGTTATGGTGCCCATTTCTGATTTTCTATATAGGGAGCGGTCCTATTTCCGCTTCCACTTCCCATTAGCGTTACTGGATTACTGCCCCCTAGGGGAATGTACAAAAAAATATTTCCTTTAGGCAATATAATGTCCTGTGTTCCAGTATAACAGAAACATGAACTGATATAAACATGTAAATAACTGAAATGTTTTCCCAAGTTGTCTTACACTGCAAATCCTTATGTTACAAAATAAAATGGATTGACAATTTAAAGAAAAAAAGCATATTGTATATAGGAACTTGGCAGTACACCAATTTGAGTAGTTTATGGAGACAAAACTCTTTTTTTTTTTTTTTAAATCATCACATTCTGTGTGAAGTTTCCTTTGGATTTGACTGTAAAGTAGTTGGTACATAAGTATATACTGTATCTAGAGGGAAGCAATCCTTTCACAGTTCAGTTTGCATTCTGTTCCCTAGATTTCCATCATATCGTTTATATGATAAAGTCCCCAGTTACAAAGTAAGTTGCCAGAAACAATTTAGAAAAAGGCCAACAACAAAGCAAAGTGTTTAGTAGCATACAATAGAATTTAAAAAATTGCTGATGCACAAATAGAATAATACTTCTACTACATATTTTATTGCATCTGCATTACTGCATTGACAAAGCCAAGTGACCTTCATACCTTAAGAAAGGGCTGCAAGTCAAAATGAAAACATTGCTACTTTGCCATACCAGGTGAATTGCCCATTCTGGAATAAATGTTTTTATGTAACGAGTAAGTTTCAAAGTGCTTTTTGTTGTTTATTATACAAATTTTCATGAGCTACCAGGGCTGTCATTCTAGCTTATCAGGCTTCTGCAAAGGAATCTCACTAAAAATCACATTGAAATGTCTCTTTATGTGTAATAGAACCATTGCACTACCAGCTACTGAGGAATAATGGGATTATTGTATAGGCAAGATCTTCAACCTGGACTTACCTCTCAAGAATCCTAAAACTACAAAAGAGATAATGCAGCTCAGACCATATTCAATGCGTGGAAGCAAAAATGGAGGAGATAGATTCATAGTCACAAAGGTCATGGTCAGCAACAACAGGTTAGAAAGTACAGGCAAATTAGAATCCAGGAAATGAGCCACAAGCTAAGGCCAAAGTAGCAAACAAATCAACAGCCACTTAAAGTGCTCACCATAAAAGGACCAATTAAGGGCAATGCATCAAAACAAGCCTTGATTTTAAACAGGGCTGTAGAGAGCAGAGATGAAGGTTGGTGGAGCATGTGAGCTTGCTTTGAAGACTACCATGAAATATATTAAAAATCTTCAGCGTTCTAAGTGAACATTAACAGGCCCCCAGATCTCCAAAATTCAGGGAATGTCAACACTTTTGTTAAGCCCTCTATAATCTGTAGAAGAGCAGATATTCCTATCCCAGGAAGAAAGACTAATGAATATCCTTTGAAGATTTTAATATAGTCCCCATGACTTTGGTTGCAGCCAAGGACAAACAATTAGAATTATTCATATGTTTAAAATGAGAGGAAGAAGGTTTTTCTACATTTAGAACCCCACTAAACTACCATTCTTGAATAACAGTTAATGGAAGGATTCTTTTTTCCTTAGCCATGGGAAACCTAAAAAGACTTTAATACTGAATTAGATGGAATAAAAATTGTTCTGATTGAATGTTTCCTATGGACATGGAATCTAAAACTCTAGGGATTTCCCAGAGTAGACTCTGATTTGATGGAGAGAGTGGAAAGGTGGGAATATCCAATTTATTGAATAAAAAATCTTTTTGGCTCCCAAATTCCCCAAAAGTCCAAGTGGAAATTTGGAACATATACCTTTGTAGTAAATACTTTTCAAGAAGGGCAGGGGTAAAGTATGAAACTCCTCACTGTCACTCAGGGTATATCTACCTAAAAATAATTGTGTTCAAACCCAAGTAGAACACCCAGTCCCATCTTTTTTTTCAGTCACTGCTTAATTACAATACAGAGTTGGTTGTACCTGTAAAATAAAAGTAAATGAATATAGCATGGTAAAGTTAAAACCATGGGAATTTCAATGGGTTGTATTAAACTCACAAACATATTACAAAATAAGGCATATCATTCTGTGGGCAAAATGTCAGTGTTATATAGCCTCAGTAGTATGTATTTATATATAATTTTATTTATAAAGCACCACTAATTTATACAGTGCTGCACAGTTCAGCAATACAAATATAGTACAGACCTGGGAAAAGTGCTTTACACAATACAAGTGAAGTATATTACAAGCATAAAACTCGACAATACATTACTTTAAGTGCCAGGCCGTGATCGAACTAAGAGGACTGAGGTCCCTGCCCATAGATCTTACCATCTAAATGGGAGAAAAACTTACATGCACAGATAGAAAGTTAATAAAAGCTGTGCTGGGTCATTGCTCTATAAATACCAAGGGCCAAATTCACCATTGTGCGAAGTGAGCCACAAAGCCTTCGGCTCACTTCGCACATGGTGTTATGCGCCCGTTGATGTCCTGCACGCGGACATCAGTGAGGAATTTCAGTCTCAGTAAGGTGACTCGAGTGGTCTCACCGAGACTGAAATCCCTTTAATGTGCTCGCTGATGTCCACGTGCAGGACATCAGCGGGCGCATAATACCATTTGCGAAGTGAGCCAAAGGCTTCGCAGCTCACTTCGCACAATGGTGAATTAGGCCCCAATAATGAGCATAAATAGCTACTTAAGGATAAAATACAAGATATATTATATACATAAAAAACCAGAGCTAGTGCTGCATAAGGTAGGATTAACAATTAATTTTGAAAGTGCAGAAAGAATGTTCCTGGTGGAGATAAAGGGGTATAGAATTTCAGAGATTTGGGGCTGTAAGAGAAAAGGGCTTAAGAGAAGATTGGTGTGTGATGTATAAAGCTGATTGCTTTGAGAGGAACGGAGTTGACGTTGAGGAATATATGAGCATGCAAGAAAAGAAATGTAGGGTAGAGTGAAGTGCCTTCAATGGAGAAATCCAAAGCGCAAAAGAACTTCAAAAGTGTAAGTAGTACTCCACTTATTCTTACAAAATACATAAGTGACCTGCACTATTCCATCTTTTCTTTTTGACCTAGAAGAAGTGCAGCACTCCCCAACCTATCTTAGATGCCTTCAATGGAGAACTTGAATAATAATCGAGTGATAAACAGTATCAAATGCAGAGAATAGATCTAGGAGAATTAAAATAGAAAAGTCACTCTTGATTTTGGCAACCTAGAGATCGTTTGCAAGTATACACAGAGCAGTCTCCATAGATTGCCCTGGCTAAAAATCAGAATGCAGAGGGCCTAGGAGATGTTGGACATACAGATAGTAAGGTGGATGCAGATGAAAAGTTCCAAAAATGCAGAAGCTAAAGGCAAGAGAGGGATAGGAAGTAGTTAGAGATGCAATGAGGGTCCAGTGTAGCATTTACTGTATAAAGATAGGTTTAATACAGGCCTGTTTAAATGAAGAAGGAAAAATTCCAGAGGACAGGGAAGAGTTGAACAAGTTTATTAGGGCTGATACAAGGGCAGAATCACAGCAGAAGAAGGCATGGGGTCAAGCAAGCATGTTGTGACAGAAGAGGAAGAGAGAAACTTAGACTTTACAGACTGGGTAGCAGGAAGAAAAGAATTTATAAACTCAGACGGAGATGCAGGCAAAATTATCTCTGTGTTGTTAGGAGGAATATCAGTCTGATTGTGGATATTATAAATTTTGTTTTTAGCAGCAAAATCTCGCAGGGAATGTAGAAGGATTAGCATGTCTGAGGATAAGGGACATAGAAAGGTGTTGAATATGGAAAATAGACAATGAGGACTGGGTGCACTCTCCAATGTGGTAAACTGGGCAGGACCAAATAAAACCTGGCAGGAAATGTGGTCAAAATAAATTTCAAGAAAACAATAAGCTCACGTCCATGACTCTGAGAGATAGTACATGTGATTTCACGTACAGTACATGCAGGCATTTCCTCAGTCCGCAAGCTAGGAACCATATAACGGAGAACAGTAAGAAAGAGTACAACTAATAACTAACCCAAACAGTAAAAAAATGCTTTTAGAACTGTACTAATCCTGGCATATGGTTCTCTGATATCTGCAGGTATTCAAGTGTGCCTATCATAGAGAGCACATAAGGACCAGTGGAACACTGGATGATTGCTTTATTGGTTCTTTAAAGGTTTTTCTTCTCAGAGAATGGGCTCTGATTGGATGCAGATTGCTCATTCTTTATTTTGTTAAGTGCAGATGGCTATATAATCCATTATGTTTTTTTACTACCTTGGTAGAAAATATATGTTCCTCTTATTTTCGTTTTTCTCAAATGCCAGCTTTCGGATGAGTTATTTATTACTTTATTATTATAATTGTCACAACAGATAAATGTATGTCTATTTTACATTTTTGATAGACTATAACCAAGGTAAGAGAAACTGTTATCAAGCCTTTACTAGACAGCAACAAGAAGAAAATATTTTTTTTTCTAATTCTACAAGAAAATAAAGCTATGTCACAATGTTAAATATTATCAACTGGTGATCAAATAACCCAAATGTCCCCAAACCATACCCCCAAAGTATTTGGCTTTGCAGTCATGCTTCTAAAATATCTAAGAAGATCACACTTGAAAATTCCATTCTTTATAGTGTTATCTATTGCAATGCATATCTTCCATTCTACAGATCTGCATGGTGGCAAAACTGGCAATACAATAAAATATTTCTAAAGCTAGTTTTTAAAAAGGTTAATTATCAATTACCTTGACTGATCACTTACCCAGTCAACAGCTGTAGTGGTTAAATATATCCTAGTTGGGACAATTTTTCACCTAAGAAAATATTGTCCCTTAGAAAATCATTGATTTGCTACGTGTTTTTCTGTCTAAATATATATATATACAGGTATATGTTTATGTCCTCCCCTTCTCCCACTCCTTCAGCACATCCTACAAATACGGGCGCAATCACTCCAGCATTGCTATTTGCTTTTGTCAAATGTGTCCATGAATTTTCAACTAAGCCAGTAACTATAGCCTATGGCCAACCAGGCAGATGAATATACCTTTAGAACTATCAGTTTACACAAACTCAACACACAGAAAACTTTCATGGACTGACAATCCAAGTCAACTTCAAACACACCATACCAATCTTTATATACATATATATAGAATATCAGCCAAGAATGTCAGCCAAGCTGTGACTTTAGCTTCCCTTTAAGTTACTGATTATAGTATACTTTGTACTTCTTTCTTGCTTTCTGTCCCCTTGTCCAGCTCTAGAGGACGGACATACGTTCCACCAGCTCCAAGGATTATATTATTGGGAACCGATTATTACAGGAGTCATGGCTGCTCTACCCCACTCCTCCTGACACACACTCTTTCCTTTGAAATATACTGGGTAGCATTGGAGAGATGGGTGTGTGACGTCATTGGCAATAGATTTCTGATTCCCCACTGTGAAAAAAAAAATTATCCTTTTAACCTTGGTAGACAAAAAAAATATAATAAACGTATAATGAAAAAGTTTGTATTTTGGTACAATAAGTTGCCCCAGGTCATATGTCCTACTACATTTGTCTTAAGCCCCTAATGCTTTTTTGAGCCAGCTCAGCACCCATAGCACTACAAGCCCCACTAGAACAATACTGCCCAATGTTCTGTATTGGTAGTTCTGGTTATTCATATTACAGTTAGACCTGACCAACAAATTACTTACCGCTTTTCTCTTGTTTATCCAACTCTAAAATGTAAATAATGAATGTGCAATCATTTTCTGTTACTTTTCTTTACTACTCCCCAAATGACCTTCAATTCCCCTTGCAGCATCATTTTAGGTCTCTGAACTCTCCCACAGTATTGTACTTAGGTTGACCCCTGCTTCTGCACCAGCTGCCTTCTCCATCACAGTTTTATAGAAATATAAAAACACACTTCCTGCTGGCTTCATGAAGAGCTGTTTTCTTCTCTAGTCCTGCGTATGGCGGTACTAATTTGAAATGTCTTTTTAATCGTAGCAGGAGTCCTAATTAGTGTTTGTGGTAATCTTTCAAATAAGGCTAAAGCTGAATAGAGTTTTTTTTTTTCTCCTACACAAGGAATTCACAGTATTTCTGGAGAAGCAGTATATAGAATGAGATTATGGATGAAGAACAGCAGGCTGAGCCCTTAATGTGTCACAAGCTGCCAAAGAATCACCCACCTATGTCTCTTGATAATATACAAACAGGTGTTCAGCAGATAAGCACAGGCATTTTTTTTAAAGCAAATTACTTGGTTTTTAATGTTAAAGAGACATTTCTTCCAGAATACCAACAGGGGGTCTGGCTTAGAATTCTCCAAGGAACTGCCTGCCTCCTGCTATTTTGTTGCTGCACATGCAGATTTAGGTGTCAAATGCCAACCTCAGCAGCAAATACTATTTAGATTGTGGTGTTTCCTGGTATAACAGTTCTGCATTCCATAGCAATAATTTCAAATTTAGTAAACTTGCTTGTTTTAGATCCGCTGTTGATAAACAACCCAGGTGCATTTAAATACCATCTTGCTCTGCCTACCAGGAATGAATCATGTAGGTAATACACCATCTGTATAGGTCAGTTGTGGGTTTTCAACGAAAAACAGGAAAAGGTCAGTTCAACCTGCTTAATTCTGCAGTTACACTATTATGCTAATTTTACAATCCATCCCACTTGCACACATGGGGGATGTATTGGGTAAATCACACTTATGAGTTATCCCAGGGGTTCCCAACTGCCAGTCCATGGACCAGTGCCATTTCACAGGCTCCTTGGTACTGGGCCACATGACGGTGATGCACGCACAAGAAGCACATCACCATTATGCGGCTGGCACTATGCATTTCTCCATCCTCCACCCTCCTGGTCCATCAAACCTTTGCTGGGAGGGGAACTCCCAGATCCAGCAAAGACAGGAGATCGCTGACTTAACATATTCTTTTATGGTTGGGGTAGTTTCTGTACATAGACTGCATAACCTGTTTGCTGTGACAGTGTGCTACTGGTAAGGTCTATCCAATTGTCAAATGATCCATCACTTTTAAACACAGTTTAAGGAAATGGAGATCCTCTTTAACTGGCTGACTGGAAGTAAAGTAGCAGCGCTGAACCATAAGGACAGATTCCCATGACTGGATATGGACAGAATGCTAAAGAGCAGGTTAGCTCAATAGGGATAGTAACGCACAGTACATTTTCAATCCAGTCACTGAATATATACATACAAAGTGCATAGGTGTGTGCAGGACATTTCTTAAGGTGTGCCCCCAATGAAAAAAATCTTAAGGTTAGGTTCACACTGGCATTTTTATATTATATCCTGCATGCTGCCATTCGGGTGTGCACGGGCACACCAGGCACACCCTGTGCGCACGCTTATGACAAAGTGTACAGATTAGGGGCAGAATGAAGTCATCTTAGGAGCTAGCATGGCCACTCCTTTCACTTAACCATCAGTGCAGCAGGGTGTTACCACAGTTAGCTTAACAACTATACTGCAATGGCCTAAATCAGGCCCCACTAGAATAGCCTTGAACAGTAAATGTTCCAGCTGGAACGTTACCGTTAGGTAACTATGAATTTCCTAATGGTGTTCTACATTAACTGGTCATACTAAAATGTCAATATAGTGGGATACCGGGCACTTTATGATGTAATTGAGAAATAAATGGGTGATTCTTTGGGCACACAAATATATAGATTAATGCATAAGCTTATTTTATGTGTTTTATGAGAAGGTTTAAAATGTTATACCACTCACGTATCACTGTTTTTCCAAAGAGATTGGCTGCAACACAATAAACAATAAGTAAAACAGGTCTGAACAAAGATAATCTGTGAAGGAAACATCTTCCAGAAAATCCCTTATCTTACTGTTGATTTTCACAAACAACAACACATTGTCAAATAGGGAGCGTTCTGTTTACACTACAAGTACATGAAGTAAGTCTAGGCATGCCATACTTTTAGGATAATTCATCAACATTTACAATTGCTTACTGAGGGCTAGTAACCTAGAACAATCAATCGTAGGTTGGCTATTCATTATTCTGGCTGTAATACATGGTTTAGCCCAGAAATGTTGGAAGAGCTAAAAATGTACCGCTTTCTTATCCCTTGACTAGTTATTGGTATCCCCGTAGACTGTAAAACAGACTTTAGCTATTGCTGTGCATATCACAAGTCTATGTGCACTAGACAAGGATTCTTCACTCACATACAAAATAGGGAAAGTGTTTTTTCACAGACATAGGCTCTTGTCCCAAAAAATAATTTTGCTTCATGGATTGTATAGAACATACTGAACCCTATAAGAAGTTGTAAGAAATACTTCTAGGACTGGTACAATACATTCAACTCCAGCATTTCCATAGCTTCATAAACTCTGGTCAGGAGGTGAAAGACACACCACTGGCAAGTTCCTGCTATGTCACCACAGAAACTATCCTAAGTGTAGTCATTCGCTTTCGTAGAGTTTACAAAATAAGGCAACTACAATGACTGGAAGCTGCTCCTCAAGCCAGGTAATTGTTATTAAGACCAGTCCTCTGAACTGGCAGATAGGAATACAGCAACATTTCAGGTCACCATTATAGCCCTTTATCAGTCATGTTAATTGAATCTGTTTCTATTCTTTTCATTCTGTCCTAATCATGGAGCCACTGTAAACGACATGAAAACTACATCATCAACTCCAGCCAGGGCCGGCCCTTCCATTAGGCCACATAGGCAGATGCTAGGGATGCTGGCTGTCCAGGGGGGCGCTCACATGCATTTTTTTTTTACTAGCAACGGTGCTGTTGGAGGTGAGTGGGGGGCACGGGACAAGGGGGGTGGCAAGGGGCAAGTGGTGGGGGTGGCAAGGGGTGGGGGGGTGCCGGGTGGGGGCAGGCCTAGGGCGCCAATAGGGCCAAGGCTGCTACTGACTCCAGCCCATCACAAATCTTGCCCTCGGGATAAAGTGAGTCTTCTTGACTGCTGAGCCATTAATGTTCCTATGTATACTGCACATGGAAGTCTGAATAATGTGTATTAAACATCCCTAGAACACTAGTGTCAATGCCTTGGGAATGCAATACTTCCATTCAATAACAAAACCACTGTGGGGCTTATTCATGAAAGTCCAAACAGCTGCATAAAGATCCAAATTCACATTAATTTGCCACTTCCTGAGCTTCGTATATTTTGTGCAAACTCTGTGATATGGTGAATTCACTCCAAATTGGGACACTTGTGACAGTTGTGGCCTTCAGAGCTCTTTACATCACTTTGCATTCACGTGTACGGGTAATTCTCCTATTTAGAAGGCATCAGAGTCTGTAAAAGTAGCAAATTTTGCAAGGCATACTGTGTCGCATTGCCTAGATTTACCTTGCCAGACCAGAGTGGTGAATTAGAGGGATGATGGCAGGGCTGCTTCTTTCTGAATGACTTCACTATGTTACACAAGAGATGGAATCTGACACTGTTTGTTTCCTTACTATGAAAATCCTGTTTAGTGAATGAGTAGAGAATTCTCACTTTGATGAATAAGCTCCAGAGTGATTCAGTCTATGCCATTTTACAACGTTAAAACCTGCACTATTTAATGCAATTATTTTATTTAGTTTAGTACAGGCATGTTTTAGAAGCATCCTTCATCTCATGTCTAAATAGCTGTGTCCAATTCAATAACTTAGTTTTACAATTTGCAAAATCAAAAAAAAAAAAAAAAATGTTAACAAGTTAAAATGCAAATATGTGTTTGGAAAATACCAAGATCTTATTTATGCGCATGACAACCCCCCATCAATGGCAGAGTTGCTTAGCACCACAGCTATGATTAGCAGTGGCATGTTATGGGGGTGGTGCACATCTAGCTTCTGTTTCAAAATGAGTCATTAGTGAATTCTCTGTTATGGTATTTGTGGGTCCTGTATTATGTCATCTGCTTATGTAATACAGTGTAGGTCTGAGGAGACTACCCGAGTCTAACCAAAAGCCTTAAAGTAAACTGTATACTATATGTATTGGTAATACATATACAGACTAGCAAAATGCTCTTGGCTTGTTTAGATAAACAATTATCAGTAACATATTTTCTTCAGAATGACATATTAACATAGTCTGAAGACTGATTAATAACTGGTTTGTCTACAACTGCTGTATCCAGAGGTAGAGACAAGCTTGTTTATATGCACTAAAAAATCCCCCACACTTCTTGTAACAGTAATTCCTGCAGTCACATTGTCAGGAACACGTCAACATGAAGCATTCAATGTATCAGTCATTCATTGAATGTATCAGTCTCACAAGAGAATCCTTGTCACTAGTGTACCACGCCTCTCAATATCTTTGTTCTGTTCTGACCTTCAAGCTAACTGATCTAGCTCCTACTACGGTTTTATTTTAGAAACTATCCTGCTACCTTATCCCTAAGGCTGTCTGTAATCGGCAGTCTGCAAATGCTAAAATCACAGAGACCTGCTCTATGTCTCATGTTTTCTGATGGGGTAGAACTTTAATAATGTGTGTAATCATTGAGTTTATAGCAGCAGAAGTCCCAGAGTAATTTAGATTTCAATTTATGAATATATATAGAAAAAGTACTCCCCAGATCCCAATTGTCACTATTTTTTGTTTGTTTTTTATTTGTTCAGTCAGTCTTAAAGCTTAAAATATTTGATATTTAACTCCCCAAATCAGCAGGCATTTTTTCAGTTTAGTGTGTAAGTCTGTGCCTCTGACTCTAAACCTGTTAAGTGCATTTTTCAGAGAACAATGGCATAAGCTTTCCATTCTGTACACAAGCGATAAGACACAATACCTTGCATGTTAGACACTTCTAATGCTAGGCTAGATGCTATAAGTAGGCATTAGGTGTCTAATGCACATCCCTGAGTGGCTTACTTTGCTTATGAAGTGGCTCATCATGGCCTTATTGCTTACATAAATCTTTTCATTTTATATTTTCTTTTATTGCCTAGTTTTGGTTTGTGCTTCTTTTTTTTTTCCCCGCAGCAAACTGAATACACAATGTGGAATATTTTGCTGGAAGTGAAACCTATTGCTGGATTCATTATGATGCACTTTTAATTCACGCTTGAGGACCAATCAAAGTGACGAAAACTCTTCATAGAAAAATAATTATGAATGCTCAAAAGAATGTCATAAAATGCATTGACACATAAATATAGACGAAGATAAGAAGCACTTCCAGCAGAAATCTTTACATCTCTAGGGAAACAAAATTTGCAGAGAAGAGGTGATTACAGAGCATGCAAATCAACTGAGCTATGGAAGTATGGGGCATTTTTTTTAAAGACCTCCTGCAGAATCTCTAGCGGTATGCTGTATAAATACATGGCCTGCTGTGTAGGTCTGCTCTATGTTTAATGTTCCATAATAGATAAACTCACACTGAATAAACCTGAGTAGAAATTAATTTGCAACATGTATTGAGGCCTTTCCTTCCCTTTCGTTAATGTTGCCTGAAATAATATGTTTTTATAAAAAAAGAAAAAAGTGCTGCTTTAGCAACTCGATTTCTTAGCATCGCACGCATTTAAATAAAGCAGATAATCATGTTTGATAATGCTTAGGATCTGCTTTGGAAAACAAATTCTAGGCCTCCAGTAATGTCACTTGTATCTCTAGACATCAGGGTGTTCCAGTGAAGAATTTAAGTCATATTTTGTTGTAATGAGGAATGTTTAAGCTGTAGCCCTCTACCCATTATAGAATCATCCAGCATGTCCCAGGAGTGGAAGAGGTCTGGCAGTTTGGATATCCCAGGCTGAAGATCATTTCCCAACATGCAGTGCCAGATTTACATCTCAGGAGCTTATAGGCACAGAATGCAGAATGCACACTAGTTATCTGTCCATATCTCCTTGTTCAAATAATCACAGACTAAATTATGCTGAAATATTTGTGTGGGTCTTAATTCCATGCAAAGTGACATTTTTTTATGTCTGGTTCTACATTGTGAATAGCAGTAACACTCCTCCTAATATTCCAAGTTTTGGAGGCAATAACTCTACGAATTTCCCTAACATTACTATTATTATTCACTTGCTCTCAACAAAACCGTTCATATGCGCTGGCATTCTTTGGCTTTCTGGAAAAACAGTGAAGACTTTCCCATCGGCTCATATTTTTTATGCCTCCTGTCTTTGTGACTGGAATTGTAGGGATGGAGATGGGCATTGAATGCCAAGGACAAGTATGGAAGATTCAGAGTCAGAGAGACCTAGGACACTGTGCATGTGATTCAGAGCTGTGCTCCCAGGCCCCCGGGTTTTAGCCCCTGCCTTGATTTCACTGTGTGAGTATCCTAATTCTCTCTATACTTTATGAAATTACAGTTGTGATCTCTATTTTGTAGGAACTGCCATTCCTCCCCAAGTGTCCTGGATTCTGTGGGACAGTCCTGTTTTTTAGGTCATGTGTCACAGTCTTGTATCCCTGACAAAGCCCTGGTTTCCCTTTGATCCCCCTTCCCTGTATTAGATGGCTGGTCCCTTTTATAGATACCACTGGCACAGATCCAATCAGGGGGGAGTGGGCGGTGCACTGGTGATATCATTAATTATATCATTGGTGCAGCGCACAGCCAATCATAAATCAGGAGGTGGTGCACTGGTAATGTCGCCCTGATCCACTGTTCCCCACTGCTATATTGGGAGGTCTGGGAACTGTCTAACTTCTAATACAATCATGTGCAAACCTGGGTATACACAGACAGTGCTGGTCTTTGCAGTGTGTGACCTGTGGGCACCATTTGCAAGTGAGGCACTGCTGCAGCCAACAACAATAAGACATAAAAGAAAAGCCCCAACTTACAATACTGCTGGTGAATAAGGGGGCTTCATGTCTGGCATTTCCGCACATCACCCCTCACCCGGGCCTGCACACAAAATTTTTTGATGATATTGTTAAGTGTTTAGTGGGCAAAACAACCTTCTTGACCAATAAAGATTCCTTCCTGTTGATTGAGATACGTTCATGAAATATTAAAATAAAGGTAAAAAAAGCCCTGTAAATAGAACTCTAATATATGGCGGAAGTTTCTATTTTATATCAACAACCTGATCAAGATCTTAGCAAGATATCGCTACCAAAAGCAGCTTACTGTCTCCTTCGTGTAATCATTATGGAGTTTCTTTTGGCACTGAAGTAGACCCGCGTGGAAATAACTAATTAGTGAATGGTGCAGTTAAAGGAGAGAGAAAAAAACAACAAAGATTTAAATCTTTCACAAACACTTTAGATCCAACGGAACAATTTATGTTGCTGCGCCATTAAATGCCTTTCCATTCTGTTACCTGCAGTCCCTGCTCTACTAGCAGTGGCTTTCTTATCTAGGCTGCCACACGTCCCTCAAAGTGCCTTTGTGTAGTTTAATGTGCAGTTTAAAAACATATCCATATTTACAGTATTTGTGTGGAGTCGGAATCTGTAAAAGTGAATAGTTAATCACTAGGTACTGTTGTTCTCTGAAAAGCAAAAGGCCACTTTACTGTTTTTTCTCCCTCCAAGCTTTGACCATTTTATCAGCGAGCCTGCAGTTCCTAAAAATTCACATCAATGGTTCAGCTTCTTTGTTCTCCTTAATGGTATTGTCCCGAAATTTCACTTCCAAATTATTTTTTTTTCCCTTTTAAAGCCAATTGCCTACAGTACTTTACTGTGAAAACCTTTTTTTTTTTTTTTTTTTTTTTTATAAATCTTGATGTACAGTTATACAAATAATTGTAGCAAATGGCATTAACTAGATAAAAAGTGAAAAGTTTAAAATGTGTACATGTTTAGATGAAGGCATAAGGACTTCAGTTGGGTTTATGGAAAGTGCATTCTGTTGGATCATGGTGCTTAATACAAACAGAATAATTAGTATGCAAATCATTTCCATAATTTTGATCTATCTTCTTTTAATCAAACCCATGGAACATATGATTTTTGTTACTTGGTTGGCCTATCTTTATAATAAAGATGGTGTTTTATTCCGCGTCATACATAATTTATTTTATTTGAATCTAGTATGAGGACGGTGTGACATAATTGTATGCTGATTTATAGCAGCGTTTGTACCACCTCTGGCTACTTTTCATCACTTGGGATTGTGGATATTTACCATTTTGGTGAATTTACTCCATATATAACTGAAATGATTAAAGGGGGGATTTGGGAGAATAGTGGAGCACATTGTGGTGAACTGTAATGTATTGATCCAAATTGATGATGTGTTTTGATACATATTTACGCTAATTGTTAAATTGTTGCCAATATTGCATCATTCACATGAATCATTTCATAGTTATTCATTCTAATAAAGAAGCCAATGGTACCAAAATGGTATAAATGTAATATTTCTCACTATGGAGCATACTGCAAATAAATCAAAATTGAAAAATATACTTTTGATTTCAATGGGGGCATTTTTTCATCATGCAAATGCCTGCTGAATTAGGGTGCTCATGTCCTATTTTGTGGGGTGGGGAAATGTTACCTAAAGCAGCGATGTGAGCATTTAAGCAGTCTTGATGTAATGTTACAATAATTGTATTGTGCTACACTTTTAATAATTATGCCCTTTAGTATGCCAGTCACTTGGGGGTTATTCATCAAACTGGGAACAGTCGCAAGGATGTGTAAATTCACATCCATTCACCACTTCTCCTACTTCACATACTCAGCACATAGTACAATGCACCTCTGTGCATTACGTTGCATGGGTATGCATGTGACTTCTGACTAGTGCATAGAAGTGGCAAATTTAGCAAGGCATACTGCTTCAAATTTCCCCAATTCACTTTGCCACCTCCAAGGCATAGGCATTGAACAGGGTTGATGGTAGGGCTCTTGGTTTGGCGTAAGGTGACTGTACACTCAAATGACAAAGAAAATATAGTGACAAAATGAAATAAAACAAGGGTTAGTGGGTATATAAAGGGAGTAGTTCCACACCAAGAGTGTATTGATACTTGTACTAGGGGGTCAAAGTATGAGTATGAAAACTATAGACCTGTAAGTCTAACTTCTATTGTGGGTAAAATATTTGAAGGCCTTGTAAGAGATGGAGTCTCTAAAAGAGTGAGTCCAGGGGGAGTAACTGGATGTCATATACCTTGAATTTTCCAAACTATTTGATACTGTGCCACATAAAATGAGGATGCTTGGACTGGGGGAAAATGTGTGTAAGTGGGTTAGTAACTGGCTCAGTGGTAGGAAACAGAGGGTGATTATAAATGGTACATACTCACACTGGGTTACTGTTAATAGTGGGGTACCCCAGGAGTCAGTTTTAGGCCCTCTTCTCTTCAACATAAATAAATGGCCTTGCTGAGGGATTACATAGTCAAATCTCAATTTTTGCAGATAATACTAAACTTTGTAAAGTAGTTAATACAAAGGAGGAGAGTACTTTATTACAGATGGATCTAGATAAGCTGGAAGCTTGGTCAGGAAAGTGGCAAATGCGATTTAACACTGATAAATGTAAGGTTTTGCATATGGGAAGCAGAAATGCATGTCTAGATTATTTTCTAAATGGGAAAATACTGGGCAAACCAGCCATGAAATAGGATTTTGGAAGTTTAGTTGACAATAAACTTAACTATAGCAACCACTGTCAAACAGCTGCCAAAGCAAATAGGATCATGGGGTGCATGAAAAGGGGCATAGACGCACATGACGAGGACATAATTATACCTCTTTACAAAGCACTGGTCAGACCACACATGGAATACTGTGTGCAGTTTTGGGCACAAACATACAAAAAAGATGTGGTTGAGCTTGAGAGGGTTCAAAGGCGGGCTACTAAAATAATAAAATGAACAATATACATTACCAAGAAAGATTATCACAATTGTGATTCCTTAGAAAAAAACAAGATCTGTAAATATAACAAGAGGGCATCCTCTGCATATAGAGGAAATTGAGTTTCTACTCCAGCATTGAAGGTTTTTTTTTATGGTAAGAGCAGTGAAGTTATGGAACTCTCTGCCTAAAGAAGTTGTTATGATTGATTCAATTAAAGAGCTCCAAAGGGGTTTGGATGCTTTGCTTCAGTATAAGAGCATTATAAGTTATGGGTAATAGATAACTGAAGGTGGGATCCAGGGAATTATTCTGATTGCCATATTTGGAGTCGGGGAGGAATTTTTCCCTAATATGAGGATAATTGGCTCTTGCCTCATGTTTTTTTTTGCCTTCCTTTGGATCAATATTGCAGGAAAATAGGCTGAACTTGATGGACTTGTATCTTTTTTCAGCCTTATAAACTATGTTACTATCTTGTTTCCCCAAAAAATAAGACCTAGTGCAATTTTTCCCAAGCTTAGAAGTATCAGGCCTCCCCTGAAAATAAGACCTAGTGCGTCTTTAAGAGCAAAAATTAATTGAAGACACTGTCTTATTTTGGGGGAAACATTTTAAGTTGGGTGTCGCCCTGAAGGGAAAATAAAAGTCTGTTTCCAAAAAAATAGTATTACCATTGTCTACAGATCAGAGAAGTGATTTCTGTGCTTATACCTGCCTGAAAACAATGTACAAACACTGAGATTTCAGAATTAATATCTCTCATGCAGTAGAATTCCATCAACACTACATGATAACTTTTGCTGTTTATGAGCCAAGTTCCCCTAAACACAATCCTTGAGGAATCAATAAATATTGATATAAATAAGCTTGGAGAAAAGAATAAATATGTACCTTATTTTTTCTGAGCTGTCAGTCTGTGTAGAACCAGGACAGGGTAATCCTGGGAACTCACACATTCTGAGAACTGATAAAAGCGCAGAGATATTGAGAATTTGATCAGTCTGGCCTAAATCTGGCTCCAACCCTAAGGGACATACTTTCTAGGTTGTGAATTCATTTACCTAAGTAAACTCTATTTGGTCTGTTTAGTCTATTTAGTCAATTCACCAATTGGGATTTGGTGAATAATAATGTTTATTATTATGTGATTAACTAGATCTAGACGTGGATTTAATTGACGTGATTTCTCTTTGAACAATAGAGCCAATACCACCATAAATATCTACACTGGTAATTATTATTATTATTATTATTATTAACAATGGTCTGTCTACAATTATATAATTAAGATCATCTTACCATGGAAGCAGTGTCAGACTTTGGCATCTTGGGCCCCACCAGAGAAGCCGATTACAAGGGCCAACAGTCCACTAGCAAAAGTTGTCATCAATGTGAACTGTCATAATACATTTTCAGTTTTGCAGTATATGACAAAAGAGCCAATTGCACTAGTGTTAATGCAATTAAAGGTCACTAGGGACCTACAAATGTTAAAAGAGATGCATTTTGGCATCAGGCCCAATGCTGGGTCCCACTGGAGAATCCTCTGCAGCTCTGGTGGGTCAGTCTGACCCTGCACGGTAGTTTGCCACTGGCTATGCTCAGGACACCAATACTATGGAACCCTTTAGCATATTAACTTTGCTGCATGAGTTCCCAGGTCTTGGTCCCAGTAGCTTCCCAGTACATAATGAGAAAGCAGTATTGGAGGCCTTCACAAAGAACAGAACAGACATCAGGATCCAAAACAAACATGTACAGATGTGATGCAGCTATAGGAAAGTGAATGACAGATACATCAGTGAAATCTATTGGTGCATTTAAGCACTGAACACAGTTCTGTGGATTTTTCGGGTAGAGCTGCCATAAGATTCTTGTGCTATGATTACATTTGCTAAAGAGCAATAGAAAATTCTTGGAATTCATGCATACAATTGCCAATCTACATTGTAAAAAACTAATAAATTCCTTCACAAATATTTCATCTGTTTCTGTGTATAAATAAGTATCCTATGGACATAACCTTGGTAATTACGACAGGACCATAACATTTTCTAATGAAATAATTAGTGATATTTTGCAATGCACTTTAAAAAAATATCCAGTTAAAGTTTCCATGTATGGTCATACATTTCAGTACAGCTGATAAATCTGAAATAACTGGTACCATGGATTTTAGCAACTGTACGACATTTTTGAAAGGCAGATTTCATGCATTGTAAATATATAAAAATGCAGTTCCAGTCCCTTGTTGCTGCTTGTCCTTTAAGAGCTGAACTCCTGGTTTTAAACAGGAAGTTTAATGCCCGTTATTCCTCATTTTCTTGCTTCCTGTAGAAAAGGATTGGGTCACTGGAGGCAGCTGGGTAATTCCGCCTCAGCTGGAAAATTTGTGGAGCTTACAATTGTGCTCAAATTAAATTAGGATAAAAATGTAATACAACATTAGACTGAGGTAATGGATAATGTTTTGTTACCGTATGGCCAAACAAACATTGTAAAGCACAAGGTGATTGATTCCCATTAGCAAACCGGCCCTATAGTCACTTCTGGCAATGCAAGGGAAAAAGCCATATCCTTAGCAAACTTCTGAAAACGCCCTTGCAGCCTTTTATAAAGCACCGGATTCCCCACGGTGATGATGAAATGAAGCTAATTGATCATTTCTGACCTGCTTTCACCACTCTCAGCTCAAGCGTACCAGTGGAAACCAAGTCAAATCACTCTATTAACAAGCTTAGTAATTTTCTCAGTATTTATTTTTCTATATGGCATCCTTCCCAAAAAAGCAAGTAGCTCAAGAACAAAATGTCATATGAAAAAAAAAATGAAAAAAAAGCACAAAAATAAAAAAAAATGAATTCTGATCTGACAAAGAATTTTTAGCAGAGAATAAACATCTGTAATGTGTAATGCAGGATTAAATCCCAGACACATTTTACTCTTCCTCAGCTTTAATATTTACACCACCCTTGGACTGAACTGTAAATACAGAAATACTTTTTTTCTCGCGTATCAGAAAATATCAAAGTTATGACTGTGCGGTGTATTTTATTTCAGTGGTGTGACTTCAGATGGCCTTGATTTGCTTCCAGAAAATATACCTTTTTCATTTGGGATTTTTTTTGGCCATCCATTAAATTCACAACCTGCTATATATTTAATGCCTTTTTTATGGGATTGTGATTTGCCTCTACTTAGAAACTAACATTAACCCCCAGCCCTCTTATTTTAGTCTATTTACCAAGCAGGTATTGTTTCCTTGTCTCCTAGGGCTCCTTATGTTCTTTCCTATTCTAAAAATGACAGGCGCTGCTATACATTACTTGTAATCGATATGAAGAGTGACTTTCTCTGTTCTGCTAGTGATTGTAGTATGTCAATCACGTATAGAATACATTTTATTTTACTAGAAAAACCTTAGGAACATGAAGGCCATTACACACTTGCGTAGTTTAAAAGCACTATTTCCAGTCAAGAAAAAAATATCAGAGTTTTAACTTGCACCAGTATTGCTGGTCTGTATATGGGATCTGAATCTCCTTTATAACTACATAAATGTAGAGGTTGATTTAGAGCAGCGGTTCTCAACCAGTGGGTCACGACCCTGGCGGGGGTTGCACGACTGACCCACGGGGGTCGAGAAACGCTGCGGCACCTGGAAGCAGCCGCAGGACCCTCCTTATAAGGGTTCCCGTGGGGTGAGGTCGGCCAAACGTCACCAAGGTGACGTCAGCGCGGTGCGCGGTGACATCATCACCCACAAAAGGTTGAGAACCGCTGATTTAGAGGCTCAGAATGAGGTTAGCAACTGGAGGAAAAGTCCAGAATGAGGCATAACAAATGAGGATTAGTTTACAGTGTCTAAATTACCTTCTAGGGATTAATGATAAGGAAAGATAGGGTAGCTTGAGCCCCAATAAGTTTAAGGTGAGGATAGAGCTTGAATGCCTGGATTTATTAAGTCCAGCCATTTGTAATTGATTCTCTTTCATTTCTGAGACATCCAAATAAAGCACTCTCCTGTTTTTTGTCACTGAATGTGTGCCATTTTTGTTACATTTTGGGCAAAAAAAAGTAATAAACTGGGAAAAGCGCAATTTCACTTTTCTGAGTTTATGTTCATGAGACCTTGGAAGTTTCTCGCAGTAAATATCACGAAAGTTATTTTGATTGATATTTATCGACAGAAACTTTCGATCGAGTTTTTCTATCTCGATCTTTCGATGTAAAGGCAGCCGTACTTTACATTAGTAGTATGGCCTTTACATCAAAAAAACTGAGATCGAAAAAAATTGGTTTAAAGTTTCTGTCAATAAATATCGATCAAAAAACGCTCGCGATATTTACTGCGAGAAACTTCCAAGGTCTCACGAACATAAACTCAGAAAAGCGAAATCGGGCTTTTAAATTTTGCCTTTTGACTTAAAAAAGTACCATTTTATGATATGTCTATAACAGGTCTCTTATCTCTGACGCTGTGCTAATAAACTCACCAGGCTGCACTAATGAAAACAATGGTTTGTTTAAGGCACTATATCCTGACTCAAACTATATTCCTTTCATAAATGTAGACACCGTAGTCCTTGTGGAGAAGAGATTTTGCAGTGGACTGGGAGGATTAGGAATGTGTTTGAGGCTGAATTATTTAGAGTGACTATATCCATAGCGCAAGTGTTTCCATCGCTGTTTCAATTTGTTCTTTTATAAATATAGCTTATCAGTCATAAAGTGAGACAGACTGCTGTGCTGGTATTGAAGCAATAGGCAAATGCAAGCACAAAAAAGATTATCACTTTTTCAGAATAGAAAGCAAACCTGTTTTTTTCTAATCTACTTTACGAAGCAATATGCAGTATTTTTAAGGCACAGACAAGAAAATCTTCTGTTTCTTTTAATTTGGAACTTAAATGAGAAGGTATTATATCACTGAGAGGAGTATGCTAGTTAACCCCTTCTAGTATAAAATAGTGGAGGTGGAAATCACCTACTGACATTGTAATTAACTATTCTGTGTTTTAATTGTGTAAATGATTTCTACTGACAATATCATTAAAACTTGCTATTGTGTCGCAGTGTCAAACCTAGCATCCAAACATACACAAAACAGATACCATTGTGGCAATGGTGACTGTTACAAAAAGTCCGGTGACCTTTTCTGTCAGTTGTAAATCAACCAAAAATTAATCAGGTCCATTATTTGTGGTTTCCCCGTTATGGGAAAAATTGCTAGGCAGTTCACTGCAGTTGCCATTTCAGACAATGGAGGTATTTTCATTAGGATTTGCATGTGTTGCATGCGTTTTGAGTCTTTGACACCAACAGTGAAATGTATCATTTGACACAGTTCTTCGAAAAGATTCTTTGTTACATTAGTATGTCTAGTACCTGTGTCTCTGCAGGGTCTGCTTGTTTGAATCTGACTGGATCTTGCAATTTGTCTGGTGTGATCATGGATATTGCAATGTACAACCATTTACTAGTAATTTTGTTTCTATTGTGTACTATTGATATATACAGGGGTTGGACAATGAAACTGAAACACCCGTCATTTTAGTGTGGGAGGTTTCGTGGCTAAATTGGACCAGCCTGGTGGCCAATCTTCATTAATTGCACATTGCACCAGTAAGAGCAGAGTGTGAAGGTTCAATTAGCAGGGTAAGAGCACAGTTTTGCTCAAAATATTGCAATGCACACAACATTATGGGTGACATACCAGAGTTCAAAAGAAGACGAATTGTTGGTGCACGTCTTGCTGGCGCATCTGTGACCAAGACAACAAGTCTTTGTGATGTATCAAGAGCCACGGTATCTAGGGTAATGTCAGCATACTACCAAGAAGGATGAAACACATCCAACAGGATTAACTGTGGACGCAAGAGGAAGCTGTC
>WMED01003520.1:0-22043 GCA_019650415.1 Pipa parva
CAGTGCAGTATGGGGAATGGGGGGTTGTTGTGGGGAAGTACAGTATGGGGACTGGGGGTGTTGTGAGGCAGCACAGTATCTGGAAAGTGAAGGTTGGTGCACAACAATATGGAGAAAGGGTGGGTGAGAGAAAGTGTGTAGCTCTGCAATTTTCCTACCTTGCACCATTTTGCTGCACTGTAATGCACTATATGGGGCACAATGGAGTAGAGACTGCCGTCGGGGTGCGTTTTGGCATTGTTGCCTAGGGCAGTGGTTGGCAAAGTGCAGCTTGTGAGCCACATGTGGCCCTTTAGCTACCTTGTTGTGGCTCAGAGCGCATCTTTCTGGCTCCGCCCATGACCCCAACACCTCTTCTGATTGGTTGTCGGTAGGTCATATGGTTGCTCCTCCCCCTTTGTGGCTCAAAAGAAAAAATTCTCCGGTGGAGGAGGGAGCAAAATGGCTTCCTCCTCTACAAACTTTTCTGACCCCTGGCCTAGGGCACCATTAATCCTTGTATCGGCATTGTTACTATGCAATGTCTGCACAACTTCTTCCATTTTTGCTTGATACTCATTCTATGCTTTCGGCAGTGCAGTATTTTATTTACAATGATAAATATAGGCCTGTATTCAAGGGACATTTAATATAAACCTGTTTGACCTCACACAGTTTTAACATTTTCCTTGTCTCCTTTCAGAGTTTAGGATGAACTAACTTCAAAAAAAGCTAAAATGTTTCCTTCATTGAAGTTGCATGAAGTCAACAGAGCGGTGATGATCCTGCTAACCTTCTCCCTTTCTGGGTTAGTTTTCATCTTCCTTGTTTATGCGTTGCTCTTCGAAGCGGGAAGCATCGCTGTATCCGAATGCAAGAAGATTGGATTCTATAACTATTGCCTGTATAATGGAACAAACACTGGGTGCTACTGTATCACGGATCTAGACGGACTACACTCAGTAGGATTAACTTCACAGAAAGGACTTCTACTGGCCTTAGTCTTAACATACTCTTCTCTGGTGACCATCTTGATGGGAGTCCTCACAATGATCTTAGCACTGTGCTTTCAGGAATGTGCCCTGTGGATGCTTGCTCAGGTGTTTAGTGGATTAAGCCTCATAGGACTCTCATTTGGACTGACCATATACCTCTTCTTGACCTGTGGCCTCTTTGTTGTGTCTGAATTAAGTACTGGGTTTATGGCTTTGATTCTGGCTATCTTAGGCCTCGTTTTGCTTTTGTGTGTCATGAGACACTACTCTAAACTCACAAACGAGATCTTGCGGTTAAAGACGCAAATTCCAGACAATCCAACAGATAAATTACTGATTAGAAAAAAGTTCACACTGGGAGTTCAGTTTATTTAATGAGAGTATTACTAAAGATGCTGTAGTTTTTGGTTCCTACAAAGCATATGGCTGGAGGAAACTCTGGGTATAGCCAACTGTGATTTACCTTTGCCATAATGTTTAATGATCCGTTAATCAGCAGCATCCATCTAAGGGGGTAATTCATCAAGAATCAATGTGAGCTACGATCCGTTCGGCTCACTTCGCTAATAGTAGTATGCGCATGCTGATGTCCTGTACACGGACATCAGCATGCGCATTAAAGGGATTCCAATCTCGGTGAGAGTAAAAGAGTTGCCTCGCCGAGACTGGAATCACTTTAAAGCGCTCGCTGATGTCCGCGTGCAGGACATCAGCATGCGCATACTACTATTGGCGAAGTGAACCGAACGGATCGTAGCTCACTTCGTTTCTTGATGAATTACCCCCTAAATAGCTGGAATCCAGCCTTCACTACTGCTATATACAGTATATCAGCAATGACTGTGCATGACAAGTTGATCCAGCTAATCACAATGCTAGAGAAGTTAAAATGAAAATCCGTAATGATTTATGTGTTATGACTGTAGTTTTTTGTTAATACTGTGGGCAACAGAAATTATACACAAAGAAGTTCTATTCCCTAGTTACTTGCGCTACGAGACATTTATAGCTGGGGAGGGAATAAGTTCTCCTTTTGAAAATGTAATATATATATAATCGGCCTATGTGAAGTGCCTAAATAATTTTATTTTCACTACACTACATACTTTATAGCACTTTTTTTTTTTTAGATCAGTTTCAGATTAATATGGCTTTAATGTAACAGCCAGTTTGAGAATATTTCCTTTATTATTTGTCCTGTATAGTTAAGCAGAAGTGAAAAAATTAAGCCAAAATATCTGCAAATTCTAAGGCCTCTTAGGATTTTACAAAAACAATTATACAATGTTAAAACCACTCTACCCTGCTCAATACATGGAAATGATTGGATCTTATAAATTTTCCTCTGCACTACAGTATACTCTGTTCATACTACACTTAATTCATCTGCTAAGGCAGTGGTTCTTAACCAAGGTTTTATCGAACCTTAGGGGATCGCTGAGTCTGTCTCAGGGGTTCGGCGGAGCCTCCGCCACAGAGGTCAAGACACTGAGGTTAAGTGATTTATTACTAAAGGAGGGTTCGGTGAATGTGCCTATGAAATTGGTGGGTTCAGTACCTCAAACAAGGTTAAGAACCACTGATCTAAGGTAATCAGAACTTGGCAATTAGAGTTCAGTTAGGAAGGACATGTTGACCTCACAAGTATTTTAGTTTTATCTACTGTATATGTAGATATGAAAACTCAGTTAGGACTGTTTAATATTTTAAAGAACTTTGCTATCATAACTCTGATGGGAGGTTTTATAAACACCTAAAACAGAAATGAAAAAATTCTGTTTAAATGACTTGAGGAAGATCATTTTCCAGGGTTGGGTCATTAGCTTTCATCTTCTTGGCAACATAAAGGGTAAATGCTACCCTAGATGATCTGGCGAAGACGAGCAATATTTTCTTTCTTTTAGTAGATTTTCCGATTTACTTACACATGTATAGAGATATTTAATAGTAACAAAACGATTTAAAACATTTCTGGTCATTTAACATTTTGTAAAAATTATACAATCACTACAAAAAATGCACAGTAAAAAAAAATGAAGCTTCAAAATAAATATAAACCTTATGTGAGCAGAAAAAAATCCAATGACTCAGCAAGAACTTAATGAGTAATGATTTACTTTTAACTAAAGTTTCAAATGTGTGTTGGGAAACTCAGGGTTATTGGCTAAAGTCTGAATTATCTCATAAAGGTGTGAATTCGCCACTTCCCCGTGTGCAGATATTCAGCAAACTCTGTGATGCGGCAAATTCACCAGCTAACGACAGTCGCGGGACACAAAAGACTGCTACTGACACGGTCGCAACTTTACTAAGGGAATATTATTATGGTCACGGGTTTGCTATGGGAATCTGCTGCTTAGTGAATAAGGAGTAGAGAATCAGGGCATAGCCACCCAACGTGATGTCAATAACCCCCCTCAATGTTCACTCAAATGTTAAGTTAAATCTTCCTACACTATCTAGATACAATAATGAGCATTAAATAGATTTAGCATCATGAGAAAAAAATCTCCCTGACGAGTTTGAAGGTGTCCTCGTCACTGTCAGAATGAGCTTCAACCACTGTTGGGGATTTCTGTGCCTCTTTGGAAGTTGAGGGAGTGATCCCGGGACAGAATGGTTCTTTGAATGGAGAAATCTGTTGTTCTTCTGGCATTTTTTTATCATTATTTGGCTCTACTGCATTCTTCTCCCCAGCACTGCCTTGTCCGCTCCCCTGAAATACCAAACATAAATTCACATTAACAAAGTGAATAAGAACCCCTTGCCTGCAAGACAATGTAAACACCAGCCGCAAGTAAATGTTAACTAAACTTACACAAGAGTAAATTTATACTAATATATATACTAGGATACTTTTATTTATGGGCAGTGCGGTTGCTCAGTGGTTAGCACTGCTGCCTTGCAGCTCTGGGTCAATTCCACCCCGGACTTCATCTGCATGGAGTTTGTAGGTTCTCCCCACACCTGCATGGGTTTCCTCCCACAATCCAAAGACAAACATCTGTGTCTGCCTATGTGTGTGACTGAATAGGGAAACTAGATTGTAAGCTCCATGGGGCAGGGACTGAAGTGAATGGTGAATCTCTGGGAAGCGCTCCATAATATATCAGGGACCTCCAACCTCTTGTGTCAACCACACCCTAGCACTTAAAGTTTAGATTCACAGTTGTCATAAACATCCTGTGAGTTTTGTCAATAAAATGTGTCAGTTGTGTTAAAGGGTGATTGTTTGTGTTAAATAAATACTTTTAGTTTCGGGGGCTTATTCAGTAAGGTGCGAATTTGACTGTCGAATTCGCAAACAACGGATTCCCATAGTAAATCCGCTACAATTTCCCCATTGTAAAGTCAGGACAATTTTTTAAAGTTAAGATTGCGACAATTTTCCCATAATAAAGTCGCGACTGTCTTTATCGGGCGAATTCGCACCTATACACAACAATTCAGACTTTAGTGAATAACCCCCTCAGTGCTTTGAATAGAAATCTCTTATTTCCTTTTCAGTATGCTATCACAAGGGGTGATATTAATTAAAGGGAAAATTCTTTAGATTGTAAGCTCTATGGGGCAGGGACCTCTATCCTCTTGTTTCAATCATGGCCTGGTACACAGAGTGATGTATTTTCTTGATTATATGCTTGTAATTTACTTCACTTGTTCTTTGTTACACAATTCCCTTGTCTGTATTATAATTGTATTGTTACATTGTACAGTGTTGCGTAACCTATATATATTATTTTATATAAATAAAAATATACATACATAAGGTATACAGTTCTTTTTTTTTTTAAAGGAACATATAAAGTTCTTTTTAAACCTTTAACAAGGAAAGAACCTTAACATTCTGGAGAGAAGACTTGGACGACCAGCCGAACAACCTAAAACACGTTCACTGGAATGTAAGCATAAATGTCTTGCATAATTATCTATTTTGTACTATATTTACCTTTTAAAGTACAAATATTTGCACAAAACTGCATTTTGTTTGCTCTGAGTTTTCCCTATAAGGCTTGTTTAAATCAGAACATATTTGCCTGCTAGTTACCCCATAGCAATCAATCAGTTAGCTTTGAATTTGTCTGGTTACATAAAGAAAGCAATCTCTTTGTAAAAAACACAGTGATTTGCTTGGAGTTTTGTGTAGTTTGCTGGTCATTGGTAAATGCATGACATATTGGATTGTACAGCGCTGCATAAACTAGTGGTGCTTTATAAATAAAAATATACCTACACACTTATCTCTGCAAACTGCTGGGAAAATATTAACTGATGTGGGCTTAAAAGACCAGTAACACCAAAAATAAAATATATTTTCCCCATTTGGTTTGGCATGGCAGGTACTAAAATACAGCACTTGTAGAAATGTTATATTTGAAGTTATATTCATGAATTTTATTGTTTTGTCTGTTTTTTTTTTTCTTTGCTGATAGCAGCCATGTTGTTAAACAGACCTCACCCAATCCCATTGGTTGTATAGCACTTTACATAAAGCATGTACAGGAAGTGATGCCCTAAAGCCCAATTTTAAAAGCAAAATATCTTATTTTACAGACACAATTTACAATTTTATTGTAAACCTTCAATATCTGGTAACTATAAATGCATATGAAGACACTTATCACTGCGATCCAAATCTACAAGATGCATAATGACTAAGTTAAGTTTTAAGCCGGTTATTATAACAAAATCAGATTTTTATGCTGTTTAGTCTGTCCTTTAGATCTGCAAATGTGCACGGGGCCCTAATGAATATAATACATTAACATGTGCAGAAGGCGTCTGGTGTGAATCCAAAATGTCACTAATAGAATAAAGTTCCGAGTCAAGTTTGGTTGTGCCTGAAATCTTTTCTTGAATTTAAAGGGATCCTTGTGAATCACACTGCTTGATTATATTAAGGCTATATTGACAAGTATATTTGTGAGTAAAGTTTTTATTTTTGCTCTCATGATTTAAAGACGTACTACTCCGCATTAGATTCTCCTTTTGTAAGGTAAAAGCGCATGTCCTCCGTGGAATTTTTTTTGACGCACTTCAAAACTAAGTCTTGCCTTATTACTCCATTTGACCTTTGGTGATATAAAAAGCCTATTTATCAAAGTGTTAATGAACCATTGTCACCACAAAATGTTGCCCCTCCCCCCCCATTACCCACTAATTTTGTCCAAAACAGGTGCACTATTTTTCATGCCATTTTTGCCAAACAGCAAACCTGGAAAAAACTATGAAAAAGTAGTATTTTTTTTTAGCAATTTCCCCATCTGATACCTTCTGTTGTAATGGGGACCATGATAATTTTCTGGTTAGTCATCTTATGTTTCCAGCCATCATAGGAGAGAGGATTGGGTAAATATTTGATTAATAGAGATAACCAGTATTTATTCCTATGGAAATCAATATATGTCTCTTCTACTAATAGTTTGTGGCTCCTACACCATAGCTTCATCATAAAACTGTCTATACATAGAGCATATGCCTAAAGAGAGCATAGTCCGATTGTTACATAACTTATTCCGCTAATGGTTAGCTAATGAAGCATATAAAGTATACATCAAAGCTCTCTGCTTGGCTTAACATTTACATCTTGGTTATGAAGAACAAGAGATGAACTTTCTATACAGAGAAATACTGAAGGAAGGGGAGTTGCACTGGTCGCTAATAGGAAACAAGGAATAAGGCAAACTATATATGGAGAGGTTTATTGATTGCTGACAGAGGGAAGGGCAGACAATAGAAAGGGAGGCGCAATGATTCCTGGTAGAGGGAAGGGCAGACAATGGAAAGGGGAGGAGCAATAATTCCTGGTAAAAGGAAGAGTAGACAATAGAAGGGGAGAAGCAACAATTGCTAGTAGGGGGCAGACAATAGAAAGGGAGAAGCAACGATTCCTGGCATAGGGCAGTTAAAAATGTTCTCTGATAGATGTCAGGGCAGACTAGACAGCAGGGGTGCAAGCCCAAAGCAGGCATAAATCAATAAGCAATGCAGGGGTGATGCTGTTTTTACACTGGTTATACATACAGTTTACAGTAGGTAATAAATGACAGAGAAAAGCCATAATCACACTGTGTATGTACGTGCACTATCCTATAGTATGAGACATGGCACAATTCTCATTCCTTCCAGCTGTTGTGAAATAATAATCCCATCATTCTCAGCCAAACATCATGTGTTTCCAGCAACTGAACATGCCATGGGATTAAACAAAAGTTATTAATATGTCGTTTCTCCTTAATATGTGCCTTATTTTCCCTGTTTTTTATTACCAAGGAGAAAGTTTTCTTTTTTATTGGTCCAAGGCAGAAATTAATCCTAAACTGTTTTAAAAATCGAAAAGTAGATGAATGTCCTCCCATTTTTCCGGGCGCATAAAAAAAATCCCAATAAAATCCACATACCTCCTTCAGGACCTCTAGCGCGTATTCCACCAGCTCTTCCTCATTCATACAATATACTCTACACTTCTGCGGAGAGCTGCAAGTACAAAAACAAGGGTATCCAGAGACTGAAATAATTGTTCCCATATTATTAATAAGCACATTAACCTCAGTTAGTCTATCCCAAGTCAATGGACGGAAATGTAACCTTCCTGCAGAGTAGACGGCAGTGTGACAACGGATTCATCAGAGGTAAAGAAGACCTCAATACAAACTCCCGATTTATGGGCTGATGGATTAAAGGGTGAATTCACCTCCCTACAATTAGAGTCTCATTGACAAAATAGTCACTAATTCACTTCTCATTATTGGCTAAGCCTCGAACAGTATTGTCGAACAAGCAGACAGAGGCAATCGCTGGCAGATGCATTGTGTATCTTAGTCAGACAGATAGCAGTAGAATGTGCAGCCCTTGCCATAAGCCCCCCAATTCTCCACTGAAGTTAAATGGGTGAATTGGGAGCAGTACACTTAGTGAAATTCACTCATTTGACACACTCCGACACTTAGTCAATAGTAGAAGTACCTGCGCACACACACACACGCACGCAAAGTGATGCAAAGCGCTTGATAAGATCGTGACTATGGTAGTCAGCTGGATTTGCCACACTGCAGAGTTTTCTCAATAAACGAACATGGGGAACAGATACAAATTCAGAGCTTTACGTGGACTATTTGGCCTTTAGTCTATAAGCCCCTAAGCTTTTGTGAAATTCTCTGTATTGTGAAAGACACAAACTAAGCAATACCCAACTGTCCAATAAAGTGAAAGTATTTGTTTTTAATAAAATATTTCCTTTCAGAAGTTTTGGAAGTGCAGCATAATGCACAGTAAGTATAAATCATTTTAATCTTTTGGTATATTTGTCCTTTAAGCAGTGTGTGCATGGGAGATGGTGAAAATATTTTTTTCCAAATCCCACATAAGTATGTGTTACTCTGTTGAAATCCTGGCAATTGACTCTCTGGTGGCTACAAGGAAAAATAAAAAGAGACATTATCCTTATAGATGTAAATACTGTGGTGGTCAGCGGGTTTTTATTTAGTGCGAGCTGTAGCAAGGGGGGGATCAGGGGGATAAATTCTAAATAAGAAATATTTAAATGCTGAACATGATATTTCTGGCATCATTTTGAATGAAATTATGAGTCACACAGATAAAACACTGCAGTTCACTGTATAATCTAATCTGTAATTATTTACACAAAAGGGGTGTGTTCAGTGAGTAGGTGTGGCCTAAGGCACTGCCAACAACATAAAGCAGAATAAAGGGAAAATCACCTGCCATCTTTCTTCCTTTTCAGATTTTTGTGTTGACTACTTTTGTTCTCTTCCAGCATCCACTGAGGGAGGACTCTCTTTTTTAATGTGGCGTCAGCATTATCCATTGCTCTAAATGCAAAAATAAAAATAGTGATTAAAGAGAAAGTGTGTGTATATATATATATATTTTTTTTTTTTTGGTAAGAATTCTATTTCAAACATCCATAAGACCATAATGTATAGATAGGTTTAAATTCACATTTGTCTATTTGAAATTGCTGGCATAGTTGTATCGTATTGTATTGTATTATAAGTAAATATCCATATATAGCTGATTGTTACAGAAAGCTTTTTGATTGGAGGAGAAGGAGATACTCTGATAATAAGATTCCAGGGACAGAAAGGAAAGAAAGCACACAACAGTGGTAAGTAGGAGCAGGTAGAATCCTGGGGGAAGAGCGAGAAAACAGTTTAAAGTCAGGAGTTGGATAAAGTGTGGGTGAATCATTAAAAAAAAAAAATACTTCTCAACTTGCCAGGGGTGGCAGTGATCTTCAACAATTCCAGCTTTCTCTTCAAAATCACGAAGTCGAGCAAGCACATAAGCACAATTTTGATCAAATACTGCTTCTGCGCTTCCTCTATCAGTGATGTTGAAAAGGAAGTAAGAATTGAAGGGGATTGCAATACTATATTGGAAGAAAAAAAGATCACCTTTTACACAGAGAAGGAGACAGAGCTGGAGAAAAGAAAGTGATGGGTAAGTATTTGAACACCACCCTTCTGAATCACCCATAGACAATACAAGCCTTAAGGTCCCTTTTCATTTACTGGTATTGACTGAGGGTGTCCCACATCAGAAACAAATTAAGTCACAACAGGTCACTTAAAATGAGAGTGGTTAGGCCCCATCCCCAGGCCAACTGCACTCCTTAAAATATTCTTAAAAGAGCAGTAACACCAAAAAAGTTAAAATATCCCAAATGCATTTATAGTTATTATATATTCAATATGTGCATCCAAATATTCTACGTTGTGTCTATACGGTTAGATATTTACCTTAAAAATATTAGGCTTTAGGGCCACACTTCCTGTATATGTATTATCTAAAGCAATGGGACTGGATAAGGTCTGTTTAACAACATGGCTATTATCAGTAAAGACAAAAACAGACAGAAAGCAACAACACTCAAAGATAACATTTTTACAAGCGCTGTATTTAAATAACTGCCATGGCAATCGTAATGGGAATTTTTATTCTTTTTTTATGTTATTGGTCCTTTAAATTGAAACAAGAGTCTGTAGACAAGGTCCCTACTACCAATTGGGTCCCGAAACCCAGAGGACGGAGTGGCCCCTGTAATAGGTATAACATAATAGTAATATTACATACTGTGACATCTCTAGTAAATAAAGCATACAGTGTAAAGCACGTGCTTTCTGGGAGACCAATGGGCGGAGCCCACTGCGGCCTGTAGGCGGGTCTTGTTCAGGCCTAGTAGTTCGGCGTAAATAGTGGTAACTATTCCAATCACTACCTCGCTGGAGAATCATGGGACAAAAACCTTCTATATGGTTTCCATTTCTACCGACAACAGACTCAATGGACCTACCCTCCGCCATTACCCCCTCAATACTGACTCCTATTTTTTTCTTCTCCGGACTACATATTCCAGAGTTCCCTCGCCGTCATACTTACTCTTGCACATGCGCAGAGGCTTTTGAGATTAGCTGAATCTGCGTTAATTTCCGCTAGGGGGCGCAGAAAAGCGGCGATCCGAAATCACACATGCAGAGGAACTTTCACAGTGGAATAGGTTCTGTTGCTCTGCAGTGCTACCTGCTGGCCTAATAACAGATCTGCCCCCTTCCCTGCAGCAACGGAATTGTTATTTACTTCTGTTATTTCAAAATGTTTATATTATCATTATTATGTTATAATAAGCAACTTTCTTAAATAATAATTATTATTAAATCTTCCAACCTCTATCGTCAACCACAACCTGGCACTTAAAGTGATGTATCCTTGTGACTTTGTACTTGTATTGTGTAATGCACTTTTCCCAAATCTGTATTATATATGTATTGCTAAATTGTACAGCACTGCATACATTTGTGGTGCTTTATAATTAAAATTATACATACATACAAACAGGGAGTTCCTGAAGCAGTGCCAATAAATACATTGATGTGGGCACTATTAACCCAGTGCTGTACCCATTTCATGGCAGGAAACCTTTGTATTTGGCATTTTCTCCCATTCCGATTTAGTTTAAACCAGCAGTCACTTTAATTAAATGCCACAGATGATATTTATCTGCCCCAGGCTACAATGTTTTTTTTATTTTATTTTTGTTGCAATGTAAAAGATTTGTTTGTGGGGGAACAAAACTTAGTAACCTATTAGTAAATATTTGCCAATGATAACCTTATGTAGTTAGCACCACCATGAGTTCTGGCTGGGCAAATAATCTGTTCGAAACTATACTACCAATGCATGTGGCCAATGAGCCACTCGTCTGTTGTAGTGAATAAGTAGAGAATTTGCAGCCATTGCAGTGTAGCAACTTAAAGTAATGAGAATTCACTTGCAACAGTTACATTCTCACTTTTGACAAATACTTCCTTGAGCAATGAGAGTGCTGGATCCTGGATGACTGCAGAAACTAGGACTAAATAAAGAAAAAACTAGGTACGTTTTGAGAAATATGGCAACCATTACAACACAAAAGGTTCATTGCAGTTTTTAAAACATCTGAAGTTTCTCTGTTCACATTTTAATGAATTTTATGCCTACAATTATTTTTTTACCCATAATGACATCAATTAATACATTTTGTTTCATTTCTAATTTCATTGCACATTAATCTCTATTCCTTTCAATTATCAACAGGAAGAGCTAATTTTAAAAATTCACTAAAGTCTGAATTGTTGCATTTATGTGCGTATTCGCCAGATAAAGACAGTCGCAATAGGCTGCTACTGTCGCAGTCGCATCTTTATAATGAGAATATTGTCGCAGTTGCCACTTTATTATGGGGAAATTGATGCAATCTTAACATTAAAAAATTGTCGTGACTTTATTATGGGGAAATTGTAGCAGATTTACTATGGGAATCTGCTGTTTGCGAATTCAACAGTCGAATTCGCACCTTAGTGAATAACCCTCTCAGGATCTGGTTTTGGGGGACTAAAAAAGGCTGGATGTTGACTGCTGGGGGTTTGTGTTTATATCAATATAAATCTAATGTAGTAAACTCAACAATTCTGCAGATAATGAACATCATGATGACCGTAACTAAAAATAATGTATTTATTAAATTGGTATTCCATTTGTTCTTGTGCAGTACTTTTTAAAAAGATTTATTTGGGGAACAAAGTCCTGTTTAAATTGTTCTTTTTATCTTGCAGCAGTTGTGTTTGATCTCCTGCAGCTTCTCAATCATGCAGGTCTGGAAGAAAATGTACTGACATTCCCATAAAATACATACATCATCATGACCAGGTCCCAAAAGCATCATAAGCTGAAGCAAATCATTTTTGTTTTAAAATTCAAATCTCAATTTCAGGGTTTCTGCTTCGAACATTTGTTTTCTTTTTGTGGGTTTCAAGCATTGTATTTACAGGAAAAAGAATGAAATGAATATATCATAGTATTCTAGTACAAACTTGTATAATACAATTTGTTGTGTAAAAGCTAACACAATCAAAAACAAATGGCAAATTGTTTACTGTTTGCTGTGTGCATAAAAAATGCCTTAAATACCAAGTTATCAATGGAATATTTCATTGTTTCATATAGAACAGTGAAGACAAACTTTTTTGCCACTGAGTGCCGATGATGACAGCACTCGTCAGCACCTGTCCTCGAAGTGAAGGTGCTTATGAGTGACATCATCATGTCTGTGTCGGGGCAGAGCTCTGCCTGAGGCAACCCTACGTAGATCCTCCCTGCAAATGAGCGCTCTTTTAGTGTAGACTGCGGATCAGATCTGAAAACTGTCAGGTTGGGTCCACAGCCTATACTGAAGGAGTGCTCACTCACTGGGGGGACTTAGGATAGCGGTCAAAGCAGCAGTGGCGATGGTGCACATGTGCCCACAGAGAGGGTTCTGAGTGCCCTCTCTGGCATGATCTAGAATATATAGAAAAAATTACTTGTGTTTGGGTGCCCAGTTAACACAAAATCAAACATCTTTTACTTTACAGCAAAATAACGTTTTTTCTAAATTCCTAATGCAAAAAAAAAAAAAAAAAAAAAAAAAATAACACTCTCATATTTAAATACGTTTATATACATATGTTTCCTTCAGCTAGTAACATTCATATAATAAATCTTTCTATATAGAATTTATCTAACAACACTGTATTTTATGGCATTGTAAATAAGGTTAAAAAGCCAGGTCAGACCCCTTTTAATCGTTCAGGTATCTGCAAAGTTAGTGGCGAGTAAAGCAGGTTAGCACTGTCCAGTGGTAAATTTAGTACATCTGTATGCAGGGGAACAAAAACTAATAAAATTACATATAGTTAAAATATTTTACAGAGGTTTTTGCACAACTGAAATTAAGAGTAAAGCAAAAAATACAGAACATAAAGGGTGATGTATCGAGTGGTTATTGAAATTTCTTTTTCTAAAATGGGGTCTGAAAAGGAAAAAAAGTTCTTATAAGCTCATATGTAATCAAAGATAAAATCACTGTAGATTCTCTGTGTGAAGGGAACACTTCTAAATGAAGTTCCTGGAAAAGCTGCGCACTGGGAGGGATGTCAACCAGGCAGTCTTGGCAATGGAATCACGGGAGCTGTAGTTTAACAGCAGCCAGAGATCTGCAGGTGAATTGTTTGTGAACAGCTCTCTAAGTCATTTGTGAAACAAGTATGATGAATCTGATTTTTTTCAGGGAACCAAATGCAAATAGAAAAAAAGTTTTTTGAACTAGAAGGCAAGTCCATTGCAATACAAAAAAATGTTAACTTTTTGGTGTTAATGCTCATTTAATTCTTTGCATTTTCTAACAAAAATGATTAATGCAATGAAGTATAAAACACTGCTATTGGCATGCTTGGAACGAAGGTATAGTATACTGCCAGTGCCAGAGATTTCAGCTCAGGAATTTCAAGTACAAATCTGTATATGTTATTGTATACTGTGCATCACATACAAATATTTGTTGTTCACCGATTATTTATTGTAGGTTTTTTTCTCTGCATTAAGTTCTTTGTGTTACAGCCTCTGCTACACACTGTAGGTAGCACTTGCGGTAAAAAAACTGAACAGTAGTAAATTGGTGATGGAAGGGTTAAGATTTTTGGGCTAAGAGGGTGGTCAGTCTGATTTTTCCATCCATAGAAGCAGTCAGGCAGGTACCACATTCCACTGCTGTGCTCCAATCTACTGTAACCACAGGGGCTCTGTGACCTCCCAAAGACAGGCAGTTTTCCAGGGTGCTTCCATCGCTGTTCAGCTGAAAGAGAAGGCAACTATGTGTAAAGGGACATAGCAGGGATCATTAAGATTAATCCATGATAATAATCCTATCAGTTTCATTCCACAAATACACTAGGAAAACACTAACATCCTCACTTGTAGCTGAGAGTTGAAGTTCTTGTAGGTTTTAAACCCACAACTGTTGTAAGAACCAGTGAGACCAATTTCATGGGTTCAATCACTGCAGTTAGGAATGGAAAAAGTCTCAGGGGTCTAGTATGGCCTTACCCAAAAACTACTTTCCTTTCATTTACAAAATCCCTTTTTGTTTTGATCTTGAAGTGGGAAGGAAGGAACAATAGGGTTTACTATTCATTCTAGAGGTCAAGCCATGAATTCTCAAAAGCAGGAAGATAAAGTTTTGCCACATTCATACTGCTTTGTGTGATGCATTTGAATGTCTGACTGCACATGCATTAAAAAAAACATTTTGGGTCATGTTCTTTGATCCAACAGCTTTTGAACAAAGTATTTTTGCTCAGTGCAGAAGCTCTAGCTTCCATAATAGTTAGAGACCCTAAAGTGACCTTTAGTATATGCTTAGCGGTTCAATAAAACTGATAAAAAGCAACTGTACAAATGTTTCTGTCCCATGGGAAGTTAATACTAGACACTGGAAATCACAATGGCCTTTTCTAATACTGCCAAAAAACATACAGAAGGGAATTCATCAACAGGAGCAATTGATTACAGAGGTCTAGTAACCAATCAGCAGTCATCATTATCTGGTATGAAGAAGAAAGAATAATAAAAGACAACTTCTGATTGGTTGCCCCTGTTGACAAATTCCTCTGATAATGTTTTACTGTCCCCATGGTTTATCTTTACAGAACATTTTGAGACTTGATAAATTATAGAAGTTGCTCCTGTATGGTTAACAGCACTCTGAGCCAAATGAACTGTATGACATACATGTCTGCTGGACATTGTGATTTACCATAACTACCGGTACTTTAAAACAAGCTTTTCCCTCTACGTTCTTTTCTGCTCTCTCTTTCATACTAGGTGAAAATCAAAATACATTTCCAAACCAAATAAAAAAACCCTTCAGTGAAAATGTGAAAAAAATCATTATACAAGTAATGCACTTTTTATTTGTCTTTATGGTAAATCAATTTACTCCAAGTGAAAATAAAAACCAAAAACAGTCATTTCATTGTGCTTGTACCATACAGAATTTCAGTTCCCATGCAATTTCACACACAAGTCCATAAAGATAAATAGGGATGCAAGTGTTCAATAAACTCCTCAAAATGCACCACAGTGCTAAGAGGTGGCAACAAGGTCAAACACCTGAAGATAATCGGAGATAATCGGGATAGTGTGAATGCAGGTGCCATAGTAAGCAATCGAATATACCTGAATATACAGCAAATAGGTGAGAATTTTAACATGCACTCATTATATGTCACATGTATCAGAACATAATCTGACCTCAGGCTGGCAGGAGTATATGTAAGAAAAAGCACAGATGAAAAAAAAAATAACCCCACAATATAAATACATGAGTAACACAATTTATTAGAGACATAATGTAAACACAAAAAACAGATGCTTAAAGTGGACATGTCAGGTCCACTTAACGAGACTTTTTTATAGGAAGCAGACTGTAGTAAATGAAGCAAACTCCCTGCTTCTTTTCTGCTCTGATGCCAGACTTGAATCTCAAGTTGGGTTGGGCGGAGCAAAATGATGATTGACATTATAGCTCCTCCAATCAGATCCCTACTAGACTGTGATTTAAGGGATCTGATTGGAGAAATTTTAATGCCAATCATCCATTTAGCCCTGCCCATTGAGATTTAAGTGGGACATAGGAGCTACTACAGACTTAGCTGAATGCTTTTAGCATTCAGCTAATCAACTCTCTGCTTCCTAAAAAAAGTCTGTTAATTGGACCTGACAGGTCCACTTTAATGAGGGCATCCACTCACTACAAAGTGCCTAGTATACTAGCCTCAAGTCAAAACTATATATTTATAAAGTGCTGTACATATAAATAATCAAGATATTAGAATGAAATATATCCACATGCAAACACCTGGACCTAACCCTGTAGTGGGAAAGAGGACTTACTCTTGATTTATGAGATAATTCATTAAAATGTACTTGTTGTAGGACTACCTATCTAGACTTTCAAGAGCTACAAAAAGGCTAAACCTGAAAGAGACAGAGATTCTCTAGGATTTTAATAATGCTGTGAAAAGACAATAAAAGTAAGCACTCTGGATAGCTTATTCTAGAAATGAAGATAAAGACAACAGATGTAAAACACACAGTCAGTACCTTGTAAATGACACCTCCCGTGCTGGAACAGGTCAGCATGTACTTCCCTTCAGAGTCAAATGCAAAAAGTCTACCACGTGGGAACTGAACTTGCTTGTAACCGCTATATCCAGATAGCATGAAGGGTCCGGTGGCGTCAGGAGGCAAAGAATACTCAGACACTTTTTGACCACTTTTGTGAATGTCCCATTGAATAAACTGAAACATTAAAGAAAATGAAAAGTGTCCTTAAATACAAGGGCAGTAAGACAATATTTAGACTTTTGTGGCGACCTAATAAGACTCACCACCAGATAGCACTTGCACATCAGAACAGTTTTAGAGAATTGACAAAAGTCTCACCTTCCCATCCTCTCCAATGCTGTACACAGCATTCTCATCATAACTGAACTCCACAGAGTACACTTCTCCTAGGTGGGCCTTCCAACTCATGGCGCACTGGTGCTGCTGCATATCTATCCGAGAGAAGAAGATAAGAACTCACTAAGGAATGGCAGCTGATGAAGATTCAAGCTTAAAGGTAATTTGTAGACCTGTATACAGAATGCCTATCCAAAGTGGGGCATTCACAACTGATCATTCATCTTGAACCACCTATTTCAGCTGTTATTATGGTGGAAAAAAACATTGGGGAAACTTATTCCTGTTAAAAACAGATTCTGAATTCCTTGCGTCTAACACTTCACTAAGGAATCCATCTAAGTCTCTGGAACATGTTTGTCTTTTGTCCTCTTATAGAATTATAGCAGTTCTCCCTCAACCAAGATAACGTCTTAGTCAATTAAGAAGTTCTGGGTGGGTCTAGGCTGTTTATTTCTTTTAGGGTTTCACAACAATTAAAAGACACCATCCATGTTGACTAAGTATGGAAAGAAAACTCACTAAATGGGATACAGCTGCCAAAGAGTTAGACATTGCTGTAAGAGCAGTGGGGGAGGTTATTGATACTGTCTGTGACTATGAAACTGCAGCCAGTTATCTGGAAAGTGCAACCCTTGTAAAATGCTTGAAACTTTTAAGCCACATTTTACCAGGACAAATTGTATTCGACATACTTTTGCGTAAATTCAATTCCTGATTTTTTTAGTTTTGTGTTGTATCTCTTCTCTGCTGATTGCAGCCAAATTGGGCTTCCAGTGTCACTTCATGAATATATACTATCTCCATAGGAAACACTTCATGAATGTATATTATCTCCACAGGAAAGAAAAGGACTTGGAGGGGGTTTATTTACTTTACAGATAAAAGATGGCCGCCGCCACCACAAGGAAGAAATCAAACTCAAAACTTATACAAACCAGGATTTCAACTTTCAAGATGACATTTTGACCAGTACTGTGTTGGAATAATTGCCATGCCAATTCACTCTTTTGTGTGTGTGTTACAAGTGTTTTTAAAGAAATGATTAAAATAGAGTTGGATTTTAATTAACTGTAGGAACTGTTTGACGGTTCACTCCAGAGAAATCCCCTAGTTGCCACAAATAGTCACTCATTTCCATTGTTGCCCTTTGATTTATTTCCTGTCTGTAGGTTTTAGTCTTTTCCCATTCAGGAAGAAGCAAGGGCTTGTCTGCCTTAAGTTACAGCTGTTTTCCTACTGTGTAATATTCAATATGTCAAAGAACTCCTAATAACAAAGGAGAAATACCAATGGCTATTGAAGTATACAAGTAACAAAATAACACACTCCATTCAATGTCGCTTACAGTTATTACACCTAAAAGTTATTTGCTTATCAGTTGTCTACTATGGACCTTCATTTTCTTTTGAAGAATTTCCCATTTACCAAAAAGTCTGATAAAGCCATCAGCAGCCCCGGTCACCAGCAGGTTCCCGTTGTGATTAAACGCAGTACAGTTCACAGCGATTGGCACAGGCTCCAGAGAGAACTGCAACTGGTGGGGATCAAACATAGAAATTGCCTTGTTATTCTTTTGCTGCTGGTGCCTTGTTTACCCACAAATGAAAATACATTCTGTAGTATGCACACTCAGCATCGGATTGGCCCACCAGGACTCTGGGAAAATTCCCAATGTGTCCTGGACCTAGGTGGCCCCCAGTGAGATCCTCAAGGGCCCCACATGGCAGGTCAGCCCAACAGGGCTGCAAATTCCTCTATTGCCCATCACATGATGCAGCTGATGCGGGTCCTCCTGGTGGGCCAATATACCCCAGTCCAACTTTGGGCACACTTTTTAAAGAAATAACAAGAACTTAAAAGAAAATTTGCAATCCAGATATCCAGTGGATCAAGGATTTCCCAGTATTCAGTATGAGCAGTAGGGACTTAATGCATTCCCAAAATGATATCCATATCAAAAAACAGAAAACTTCATAGTGTAACACAGCTATTTATTTTAAAAGGAGTAAATGAAAACTCACAGAAGTGAATAAAGGAGCTGGCCAAATGTACAGTACTTATCTCTCAACGCGTTTCACTGCTTTTTTAATGTCGCAGCTTTATCAGGAGACTCAATAACTCAGATCATTGTGATGCGATTTAAATACCTGTAATGGCGCCAAAAACCAATAGCCAAATGGCTATGGTTAGATAGTCATAATCAGACACCAGATTAATGAGCGCCGGAAATTTCCGGCAATTTAAGAAAGCAGTGAAACGCGTTGAGATATGTACATTTGACAAGCATAGTGATTCAAAAATAGAGCAAAAAAAAAGATTTCCCTTTATTTTGGAAAACTATAATTTCCAAGTTTAATATGTGCTTAATAAGGCATTTTAATGTTTTTCTTATTTAACAAAGGCTAGAACCTACCTGTTGCTTCATAGTCTTTGTATCCCACAGTAACAATTTCCCTGGCACCTGACTACTGCCATTTTGACCAAAGCTGTAGGGCGTTGGGTCTACATGGACTGGGGAGTTTGCAGCTGCAGCTGAGCAGACAAAAGATGCACCACTGGGACTGCATGCGAGAGACAGGATCCTATAAGATGAGAAAGCATCTGATTTTACAGGTTGCAACAAAGATATTTCCTGTACATATTAACAAAAGCAAAAAATAAAACTCACGATACATGAAAAATAAGCTAAAGCTGTCCGTGATTCACAAGCAATGCTCAAATTACTGGTGAACATCTCCAAAACAGGGGTGTATTCATCAAAGTGAGAATTTGGCCATCTAAGTGTATGTGTGTAACTTTGTGGTTGCTATGCTCCAATAATCACTAATAATCTACTCATTATTCACTAAGTGGCAGCGGGTTCCCATAGCAAAGAAATGAAAGGCATCAGATGCAGTTTATTGCTTAGTGTAGTATAGTCTTTTGGACAGTAGGAGCCCTGCTATCAACCCCCTAATTTGCCCCTAGATCTGGTGAAGGAACACTGGCGAATTCAACACAGTACGTTTTGCAGAATTTGCAATTTTGATGCTTGATAAATGTCCTAATTACCTGTGCACACACAAGCAAAGTTATGTGAATAGCTCTGTAAGCCCGTGACCATCCGATTTGGACACAATTGGCCAAATCGGATGGCCACATTGCAGAGTTTGATGAATACACGAAGACCAGGAAGAGGTGAAGTGCAAATTCTGACTTTTGTGTGACTGTTTAGACTTTCATGAACGAGCCCCACAGTCTCTTTAGGGGGAATGAACCTGCCTCCTCCAGGTTATCATTGGCTCAATGATTAGACATGCAGCTTTGGTCTATTCAAACTAGGCTACTGTATGACCTAGTCTGAATAGATATGGAGCATTTAGTTTTTTCCATGTTCATGTGAACCTTCTCCCACACAAACAAAACATTAGTTTAATCAGCTTCTCACTAATATGGGAATTTATCAAAGGGGTAATTATTTTTAGAGGTCTAGTAACCCAAAGCAACCAATCAGCAGTCAGCATTCTCTACTGTAAGGAAGTAAGAATAATAAAAGACAACTTTTGATTGGTTGCTAAGTGTTAGTAGGCCTCTGTAAAGATTGCCCCTGTTGATTAATTCCACTGTAAATAGTTTGTAGTGTGTGTTGGGAAGGAATAAGCTTGTAAGCTGTAAGCATACTGATCTAAATGATCATATTATTTATCCTGTGTTACAGAACATGTTGGCTCGATAAAAGTGACATCTCTGACAGGAGCACTGCGCGTGGGGTCAATTGTGGTAGATTTTCTGCCGAATAAAAAAAAGAAAATGCAAAAATAGAATAATGTATGCGGTTACCTTGGCATATCGTCTACAATCCCAATTTCACACAAGTTCTTCTTTGCTTCCGTGTCATAGAGACGGACAGTGCCAACTTCACTTCCCAATAAGAGCTGGCCATGAACATAGACAAAAAAAACAAGAGGCAGGGACAAAGGAATGAACAAGAGATGTCACTAGACAATCACACTTTATGGTTAAGTCAGAATCAGAATTATTCAGCCAAATGTGTAATAACATGTAATTTATCAAGGCAGGAGCATATAAAATACTTCAATATAAAAAGCATCACCACAAAACAATTCCTCAGCTGACAAGCACCAGAATTGTATGTGCCAATATTCCACTTATAAGGTGCAATTATTATGAAATTAAAGGTTAAAGTGCAGTGCATCAAAAAGCTATAGGTGTAAATGTATACTATAATATAGATAGACTATACTACAAGCGTAAAGTGCAACACAAATACACTGACAATATTAATAATGTAACAAAGTTAACATTTTTAAAAATACATCCATGAATGCTGCGGCGCTAGGAAAAGAACTAGCAATGTATCTAGCTTCTTCTTCTTTTTCATTTTTTCTCTTTTTCAAATTATATAGATATGAATACGGAACAGATAGAAAACAAACGTTTAGCCAAGCTGCATACAGCGTTTTCTTCAGATATTACACCTAACAACATCCCTAATACCAAAAATTCTGTCATATTACAACATAATATTCAAAGTTTATATAGAAAAGAATCCGCAAGTTGGTGGAACTTGCAAAGTTTAAATAAATATAAAGATCTTAACATCATACCAAGGGGTTTAAGACAGACTACCCTACCATCTTGGGAACCAGACCCAATTTTTAAAGCAGAATGGGAATCTGTGTTACACAATTGCTCCATTAAATTAATAGAGCTTTTGATAAAACAAGAACAACACAATTTATTGGAAATCAAAAAGAATATTTCCATCCTAGTGCAAGAATATAAATCCAACACTACTGAAGAAAAACATTCTAAATTTTTTACTGAACTTGAAACACAATTAGACAAATTCGAATCAGATTTAGCTAATAAGAAAAGTAACAAACTTAAGAGAGATCAACTAGATTACTCTCTAGGCTCCGTCTATAGATGGAGACATTCAGGTAATAGTAAAAACCATTCCAGATCTAGATTCATACAAAATCCATCCAATTCAGATACAGACACTTCATCCTCTTTTTTGGAGCAAGGCTCCGAATCAGAAAACGATCTACGAGAAGAGGTAAACGTAAAATTAAGAGACAGAGGAAAATGGGGTTACCCACAACAGCAAACCCAAATTCACTCAAGGAACAGGAAAAGGGGCTTGAGACCGATGAGAATGATAAACAAATAGAATTGAAAGTGATCAACCTCTCAGATCACCAACTCACCCCAGCTCAGAGG